>OW804098.1:125731471-125906471 GCA_942159475.1 Sthenelais limicola | reverse complement strand
GTTTACTTAAGTCCCCCATTGTCCTCATGAGGATTGAGGAGAATGTGGGAAATGCACTATCCTTGAAAGTCCCTCTGTTTGACTTAATAACTAATCATGAAAATATATCTTGCAACTGCATTCTATTTCTATAATAAGCAAATGCAGGACTAGTTCTGCATGCTTCCTGGATTGCTCTGAATGCAGGTGATCAATAGATCCATAAACGGTTCATCCGGGTCCCAAATTGCTTTGTATTGTGATTATATTGTGTGCATGTCCCACCAATACCTATTCATCTCATCATTTGATGGAAGAGGATATTGGCTTTGGTAGAAATACAAATATCATAAATCTACAGTCATGTGAATGCATTTTTCTTCTTTTTTTACCATTTTAATTAACAGATTCTTTAGCTGATATTGACTGAGCCTGTTTGATATTAAACATTTAGCAGACTATTACCATATTATGTGCATCTTTCACGAAAATTAATCAACAGATAGGACAAAATTGGTTTCTGGGGACATCCGTGTCGGTGGAAAGTCACATTCAGCTGATAATGCAGCGTTAGAATATCATCAATCTAGATTCTATTGAATGCAATATTTCCGTTCCGTTAGCTCAGCAGGGAAATCCCCTTTTAGTCCAACCGGTAAGCAGACGACATTTGGCAGATCTATTTATAGCACATACAGAAGCTGTGAAGGTAAACAATGGCGGGAGAAAGATCAAATACAGGGAGATTGTGGCACGTGAGACCTGAATCACAGGGGAGTTGGTGATAAGAGAAAACGTGCTGTGTGGGAGATAGACGGGTCAGATTTCAAGAAAATGTACAATTGGCAGCTCTACACATTTAGTCAATTCTGCTAAACTAGGCTGCAATTTGGTTAATACTAGGTAAATTCGAGTATATTTGGCATTGCATTGATTCTAGCAATCTGTTTGGTTAGGCTGAACTGTATGGGGGAAGGGACGAGGAGGGGGGATAGAGAGAGGGACAGAGATAGAAAGAGGAAGATATAGATCTGCACAGAAAAGAAAGGTAGAGAGAGAGAAAGAAGGAGGGGGTATGAGGAGGAGAGAGAAAAGTAGGGAGAGAGAGGAGATCCATCACTTTTCATACATTAGTGGTCTCCTGTTTGGCTGTGTCCCTAAATCGCCCTTTTAATGGAGAATCCTACCTGAGGATAGAGGTCCACCCAATAAACCCCAGTCTCTGTTCCTCTTGTGGTCCTGTGGTTTTAGGTGACCACACAAGAGGAGTAAGGACTGAAAGATGGAAGAGAGACAGAGAGACCAGAAATAGAAAAGGAGAGAGAGAGAAGAGAGAGAGAGTAGAGAGAAAGACCAGAAATAGAGAAAAGAGAAAGGGTGTGTGTGTGGGGGGGGGGGGGGGGGACAGAGAAGAGAAAGAAGGGAGAGGAAAATTCCTGACACCTTCTGAGGTCACATATGGCCAATATAGCTATGGTATAATATAGCTATTGTATAATATAGCTATGGTATATTATAGCTATGGTACAATATATATATAGCTATTGTATAATATAGCTATGGTATAATATAGCTATGGTACAATATATATATAGCTATTGTATAATAAAGCTATGGTAAGTCTATACTGGGGCTCCAGTTGTCATCCCTTATAGCAGGTATGGTACCTGTATAGAAATAATGTAGTACTAAATTAGAACAGGTGGCCTTGGAAACCTCATAAATGTCCATATTAGGGCAATAAAAGTGTTCAATCAATCAATAGGGCACTTGCATGTCCGCCATCTTGAATCCTGGAATTATCTTTCGCATGGAATTATGGGACTTATAATACAGTGTGAAATCTATAGAAAACATGTCATATTCAGCACAGGATATTTATTGGTGCTCCAATGTCAATATACATGTGTAATACATGTATCTATAACATAGGCCTCCCTCTTTCTCATCATGCATTTGCTGTTTTAGATCATCTATTCAAGTTATGCGATAAAAACGTTGCACAATATTTGTATGTCAGACCTGAACTGAATCTGAAGCTGGACTACATAATATGGCACTCATTCTCGAATATGTGCAATATTTTGACATTTTCTTATAATAGAAAAGAAAGAGAGAGGAGGGAAGAGAGCTGAAGAGGGAGGAGAGTGAGAGGACAGGAGAGAGAGAGGAGAGAGAGGGAAAAAGGCGAGAGGAAGGAGAGAGAGGAGAGAGAGGAGAGAAAGGGAGAGAGAAGAGAGAGGACAGAGAGAGCAGAGAGAGGGAGAGAGGAGATAAAGGGGACCGGGAGAGAGAGGGGAAGAGAGAGAGAGGAGAGGGCGGAAGAGAGAGGAAGAGAGAGGGAGAGAGAGGAGAGAGAGAAAGAGAGAGGAGAGAGAGGAAGAGAGAGGAGAGAGACAGAGGCGACAGAGAGACAGAGGCAGAGAGAGAGAGAGAGAGAGAGGAGAGAGAGGAGAGAGAGACTCACCATCAAGAGTGAGAGAATTTATAAAAAGAAGCAAGACGGAGAGGATATACGACAAAAGAAACAATAAAGAAACAAGAGAGGGAGAATGATACATATAGCATAATCATAACCATTTAATTCTGTATACGTATAGTCAGAGAGAGCCAAAGTTGGAAAGTAAGAGAGAGAAAGGGAGAGAAAGGAGAGCTATACAGCCATGGAGGGCTTTGGGAGTCCCTTGTGTTTGAGATATCGATCTCGTCTTCACAGACTTCTCAAATGTATCGCGATATTCCAGGAAATAACCCAGCCCCCGGGGTCAGCTGTTCACAGAAGTGAACCTACCCCCTCCGAGAGCTAACAACATTGAAATGTGACCTTCAGACGACCTCGAAATGACCTTTGCATGACCTTTCTCGTTTGGTCGTCTGTGGTTGGTGCGGGACTATGTTCACGGCGCAGTGATTTCTGTGGGGGAGATATTGCTTGCACATGAAAGCGGGAGAGGCGGGGAGGGATGGATAGCCGACAATGGGTGTTTGGAGTGAGTGAGTGAGATTGGTTGCTTTACGCCCTTATCAACGCATTTAATATGGTTATATCAAGGGCGGGAGAGCTGAGAGGGAGTGAGTGAGTGAAATTGGTTGCTTTACGCCCTTATCAACACATTTAATATGGTTATATCAAGGGCGGGAGAGCTGAGAGGGAGTGAGTGAGTGAGATTGGTTGCTTTACGCCCTTATCAACACATTTAATATGGTTATATCAAGGGCGGGAGAGCTGAGAGGGAGTGAGTGAGTGAGATTGGTTGCTTTACGTCCTTATTAACACATTTAATATGGTTATATCAAGGGTGGGAGAGCTGAGAGGGAGTGAGTGAGTGAGATTGGTTGCTTTACGCCCTTATCAACACATTTAATATGGTTATATCAAGGGTGGGAGAGCTGAGAGGGAGTGAGTGAGTGAGATTGGTTGCTTTACGCCCTTATCAACACATGTAATATGGTTATATCAAGGGTGGGAGAGCTGAGAGGGAGTGAGTGAGTGAGATTGGTTGCTTTACGCCCTTATCAACACATTTAATATGGTTATATCAAGGGCGGGAGAGCTGAGAGGGAGTGAGTGAGTGAGATTGGTTGCTTTACGTCCTTATCAACACATTTAATATGGTTATATCAAGGGTGGGAGAGCTGAGAGGGAGTGAGTGAGTGAGATTGGTTGCTTTACGCCCTTATCAACACATTTAATATGGTTATATCAAGGGTGGGAGAGCTGAGAGGGAGTGAGTGAGTGAGATTGGTTGCTTTACGCCCTTATCAACACATTTAATATGGTTATATCAAGGGCGGGAGAGCTGAGAGGGAGGCAGCTTATGAAGGAAGAGAGAGACAGAGAAAAGAGACAGAAAGGCACTTTATGGTCATACCCAGGACCAAAATGGGTGTTTGATATGTGGCTAATATTTACCAATATTTGTAGTATTCTTGTATCTGAAATTGCAGAAATATGACGTGTCACAGAAATATGAGTCATAAGCCGAGAAACAATGACTTTTGAAATACCATCATAATTGAAGAAAGTGAATTCAAATGATGTTAACATTTAGGAAATCTAAAGTTTATTTCTATATGTTTGATTTGGGGACAGGTGGTCAAATGAACATATAGGTGTATCATACTTTAAGGTTTCAAATATATTTCCAACAAAACAAATACAACTAATTTTAGGCCATATTGTGACATACAGAGCTATAGATGGGTCCAATATCCGGGGTAGGGCAGCCCAAGTGTGGTCACGTGATGAAATGTACATTTGTGTGTATGCAGTGCAGTGGGCACAGCTGCATCCAGGTGTGAAATAGAATTTGGCTGCTTTGGTATGAAGTCGACTGAAAACGTACAACCCACCTTCACAAACCCCCTCAAATAAACAACATGTAAAACAGAAATGAGGCTAAGAATACAGTTAAACATAACTGAACAAATGTTTGAATCAATACAAACCAGATATACTCAGATGTACATAGTATTCATCACATATGTGATATGTTAATGAGTCATAATTCGGACACAATTGATTTTCATCATATTTGAAAAGGTGAGATCTAGGGGATTTCAGTAATGATAAACAGTTAATAGTACTTATTATAGCGATATAAAGATATATTCAATACACATTTGAGAATATTTGAAAATTATCATTTTCTTTTTGCGACTTATGGCTCATTTCCCGACGAAACATCACATTTTAGTCTAATTGATTAGGAATTAATAAATTCATTGATACACTTACTGATATCCCTAACCCATATATGATGTGTTTCAGGAAAATGAGTCGCAAGTTGCAATTCAATGCATCTTTTTCACAAGATTTCCTTATTGAAATGTTCTGCATTTTGGAGGGCTAAACACTTGTATTCATATAGAGCTACACGTCTCAGGACATTGTGTTAAATATATCTCAGGTGCGTGTTGAGGACCTTTGTATGGAGTATATTTTACTACTTTACTGGTAATTGCCCACCCAGAAATATCGCAAACCTTTTTTTCAAAAATAAAAACATCAAACTTATACTATAGAAATACTTATTAGATATCCAACTGTTTCCTATCATTGGAATTGGCTTGATCTCATCTTTCCAAATATGAAACAATCTCAAAATGCATCTTTTGCGACTTAAATTGTGGCTCATTTTCCTGTGACACATCCCATAAGTTAATAAAATCCAGTGACGCATGGTGTAGAAAAGCCCGCCCAATAATCAGCTTGGTGAACCACAGTCTGGTTAAATCCATTATATGGGTCAGATTTTCAGACAATGTACAATTCACTTTCACCAATCCTCTCAAATAATCCAGATTTCAGACGAAAATTAAGTCCAAACAGATTGCTAGAATCAATGCAGTGTTGAATATACTCGAATTTACCTAGTATTGACCAAATTGCAGTCTAATTTAGCAAAATTGACTGAATGAGTATAGCTGCCAATTGTACATTTTCTGAAAATCTGACCCTTACATAAGATAACTGTCTCTCCACCTGTAATGGAGTTTAAGCATCGGCAGTAAAAGCTATTTTAAGCCCAGTCTGTGGGGAGCAGAGGCCAGGATAATAGGATAGTGGGCGGACATGGGGGAAGTCGCCAGAAAATGTACATTCGTCTTCACAAATCCTCTCAAAAAGCACACATTAAATAGAGAAATTGCTTTCAAAATACAGTTAAACTAAACCAAACAGATATTTGAAATCAACACAATTGATACCAAATTATTTTTAATTATGTCATTGAATTATGTCAACAACTGTGGTTTACCAATTCCTATATATGTGAGGGTTTTTCATCTGATCGCAGTGGTATATTTCCAGCTATATAATATAGTACATATAAATGGATACTTTTGCTATTGACCATCATGAAATAATGATAAAAAGAAATCTCAGGCAAAAAAAATAGAAATTCTTATTGGATGTGCCAATGCTTACCATCATTGGAATCCACTTGATCTCATCTTTTCCAATATGATGATATTATCCCAAAATCCAATATTTACGACTTGTGACTCCTTTTCCTGTGACACATTGTTATGACACATGACGTAACATTGCATAACCTCATTATATTTACATTAGTTATTAATTATCACCTCTAGAATAAACCAGTTGGATAGATTAGGATAGATTGGATATATTAACGATCTACATGAAGTAATTGAAAATTCAGTTATTCAACACTATGCTGACGATACGGTTATTTTTAATAGCAACAAAAATGAAACAAAATTATATCTAGAACTCCAGAAAAACTTGGACCATGTAAACACATGGTGTAAGTTAAATAAAATATCTATGAATGCCTCTAAGACCCAATTCATTCAATTTAATATAGGCAGAAAAAAACAAGAAAACACCACACACTGTCTCCAACTTGGAAACGATACCCTCACCCAGGTAAACCAGTACAAGTATTTAGGTTTATTAATGGATGAAAAACTTACCTTCAACGATCACACAACCAATGTCATCAATAAGGTCAGATGGAAGGTAAATTCATTAAGAAAATCAAACAATATCCTTAACAAGAAAATAAAAACCGATATAGTCAAAATGTTGATTATACCAGTCATCAAATCTGGAGATATATTCTACCAAACAACAAGTAAAAAACTCCTAAATAGACTTCATACTCTCTTGAATACTGCAATAAGGTATATATTTACATTACAAAAGAGAGAAAACGTTGACAAAAAATATTCAGAATTAAAAATACTAAACAATGAAAAAAGGACAAACCTACACACTCTTGAGGCTGCCTTTTATTTATCACAGAAAGAAGAAAATCTTGATCTGAGACAAATTTCGACAAGAAGTCATGCTCAAAACAGAAAAAATTTCAAAATTAATATTCCAAAAACAACATTCTACAAAAATTCATTCCTCTACAAAGCTCAGTCACAATGGAACGGGCTATCAACGAATGCTCACAAGGCAGCCTCCAAGTTTGAATTTAAAAAACAGATTGAAAATGTACTATAATATCTAGGATTGTATCCGAACAAGATCTGACTATATTATTGTGTTTTATCTTATTTTATTTTACTGTATTGTATTTCATATTGTATCAAATGCTATGAGATATCATCTCTACCAAGCAAATCTTGGAATGTAGTGACCCAGAGTCTCTATTTTATTCTACTCGTTTGTCACTTACTTACACCAAATCATGTCTTATTTGACTTGATTTTATTTTAACCCAGCTATAATAAGTTTACTCTGTTTCAAAATTATAATGGTAACGTCTGGGAGAACTGGATTTAATCTAGATGACTGTATACCTATTTGTCTTTTTATATATGTTATTATTCTTATGTCATGTGAGAATTCGATAAATAAAGTAGTATCTTATCTTATCTTATCTTATCTTATCTAGATCATCACCACTCGCTCACTTGTGTTTCCGAGTTGCTCATATATTAATACCTTAAGAGAGTATAAGACCATAACACCATCACACATGTGAGTGTACACTATTTAGGGGCCTGACCCATATGTCTACCAATTAGCCCTAGAGTGGGGGATAAGACGCTGCCCTGGCGGCCAAGTAGATTATTACAGGAGGCTGAGGTGGCGCCAGGTGGAGCCAGTGTAAGGTAGCAGCAGGTCTCAAGGCTTTTAATCATGTTTATTCTGCACAATATATTGCTAGCGGCAACGGTTTCAACATAAGGCAATCTGATCTATCAGACACAAGAATTTACCATATGTTATGTGTTTTAGGAAAATGAGTCATAAGTCGCAAAAAATAAATTTTGAGATTCCATTATATTTGAAAAGATGAGATCAAGCCGATTCCAATGATAGTACACAGTCTAATAATCCAATAAGTATTTCTAGATTTTAAGTTTGATATTTTTATTTTGGAAACAAAAATTGCAATGTTTCTGGGGGGGGGGGGGTAGTAAACAGTAAAGTAACTAAATATAATCCATATGAGGACCTTTAAAACGAAAGGATATATTATATACATTGTCCTGAAATTTGATGCACCAATTGATGTACATATAAGTGATAAGCTCTTCAAAAATCAGAACATTCCAATGAAGTCATCTTGTAAAATAAACACTTTGAAAAATATTGTTTTTGCGATTCATGACTCATTTTCCTGAAGCACATCACATTTGTCATGTGTTAGATGGATATTTTTCAATGTGATTTACAAGAACCATTGCTGAGAATGTTGTAAAATTAGGAACTACTCTTTGAGAGTTTGAATATTTATTTGAAGTCTTATTCAGAAATGCATCTACCACGCCCCCTCCCAGGTCAGTGGCCTAACCACCTTTCTTCCCGCCACACACTCATGAACTTCTCTCTATCCTCCAAAATACCTTAGATTCTGATGATGTGGGAGAGAGGGGAAGGGACATGACCAGCAGGTCAGCAAAGGGAAGGGGAGGGGGTACTGATTAAGAGTGGGAGGGAGAGGGGAGGGGAGATAACAAACTGACCAGGACAAGGTGACACGGTGTAGGTTGGGAATTGGTCAGGTGTGACGCTGATCACTCTAGCCTCGTTTCCAACTCATTTCATTTATTGTTAACCTGTGGCTGATTGGATCCTTTATCTATCAAGGTAATTAATTGATCCAGTCAGGATAACCCAATCAGCCTAGGCCCTGTGTAATCGTTGTAATCTGTCTAGTATATAAAAATTAAAATGATTATATCCGTCCTCATTCTACTTGGTTCAGTTCTGGCTTTGAAACATACTTCTCTGTGTGTTGCGTTGATTCATTATTCACCCAACTGCTGACCCTATATTTATATTGAAGAATGACCCTGAATTCTTCAATGTTATTCATTGGTTGGTTGGCATCAATTAATGTACCAAATTTCAAGACTGTGAATATGCATATCTGGGGTCACTTAAATACTTATTCTTAAATCTATTATTGTCAGGTCCATAAATACATCTATTATTGTCCATAAATACATGTATTATTGTCAGGTCCACATTCTATTTATTTTACCCACAATAAAGAGATACAATGACAAAGCCCGGTCATTGTAATATAGCAGTGAACAATGATTTATTACATACTGCGGGCTTATTGTAGTACTATGGATTACAGTAATCCTGAGGTATTGAGATATAATGTAGTAATTAATGTGCATTTAGAGCACAATAAACCACGTAAATAGCTTGTTATATGGGTCAGCTTTTCAGAAAATGTACAATCTACAGTTCTGCACATCTCTCAAATTCTGCTAAATTAGAGTGAAAAATGATAAACACTGAATATATCTGAGTGTATTCTGTATTGTATTCATTCAATAAATCTGTCTGGTTATATTGAACTGTATTTTGAACCTGATTTTCGTCCTAAATGTGGGTTATTTGAAGGGATTGGTGAAAGCCAATTGTACATTTTCTGGAGGCTTGACCCATATTTATATGTAAGAATCTGTATTTCCATGACTGTGGTACATGAAAGAGTATTATTGTAAATTATGGGGAAGAGTTTTCAGTTTCTTTCCTGCACAGTTCTTATGACTTTAATAATTTAAAAAGGAACAAATGAAAGCCATTTTGTAATAAAATAGCAAATGAGCTGACCTGTTAGTACATGAATGTTGATCTCAGTACGATATGTAAGCGGGTTAGATAAGATAAGATAAGATAAGATAAGATAAGATAAGATAAGATAAGAAGTTTTTTATTTGTCATGATCAAGGGTACAGGAGTGAGTACAATTGAATAAGATGCCCAGGATGTGTGAAAAAACTAAATATGTCCTTTCTTATGTCTACTTTGATTGATTGATTGATTATTATTGTTTTCATTTGATTTGACGCTAAATATGTCCTATGTTATTGGAACACTGTAAAGATGTAATCTTAATAGGACTTAAGCAAAATAGAAACTTTTTAAAAATTTTGTTCTTGTTGTAACCGTTTCCAAGAGTAGTAGTAGATTCTGTTATCGTAGTAGTATGGAGACGAAGTCACTATAAGTAATAACACTAAAATGGGCACCGTATGAAAACTTCCCTGAGGGATAGTGCGTTTTTTTCTAAAAATTGTTTAAATATTGTATATTGGCCCGAAATGAAATAATAATAAAAAAAAAAGTACATCCACCAAGGGGTGTGGCTGCTATAGTCACTGTGACCATTGCACGTCAAACATATCTTGTAGAGCCTTACTCCGACATACAACTCCCATAACTCCATATGAATCAAGATACAAGATGGCGGACATGCAAGTCCCTTATTGAGCCTTACTCTGGCATACAACTCCCATAATTCCATGTGTACCAAGATACAAGATGGCGGACATGCAAGTGCCCCATTGAACAGTCGAAATTACTCTAACGATAAGAGCTGCATTTGAGTCTGCCTTATCTTAATGGTTATTAACGATAACGATAAAGAGAAGAGGAGCAATGGTGCCTGGGGGATCCGCCTCCCAATTCCCCTAACATGCGAGCATAATGACGAGAACATTGGGTACACAGTCACAATAATGTTAGTGAAATGTTTCTCCCACAAGAACCATCTGTAGGTATGTTCTCATCTGTTGACTGCCCAGCGCCTGTAGTCATATAAATACATGTATCAAATTACAAGACTGTATTACATCTCCCTGAGGTAATATATTTAACTACTGGGTACTATACTAATAACTCAACATGCAACTACTGTATTAGTAACTTTGTACACTTAGCAGTTTGTTGTAGAATGTAACTTTCTACACCCTTTATGTAAATTCAGGCTGTACTGCTTGATTACACATGATGTGAACAGTCACGATGTATCGCTCGACCGTGCCTACTCGATAAAATTAATTATTGGTTCCTTAATTTTTTAGTCGTTCCACTTCTAAGTCAACTTTTAGTTAGTTATAGCCTGTCTCTAGTCTCTAAATTCTGGTAACTACTGGAAGAAATGGTACCCAGCTGTACCATAAAAGTATGTCGACCATTTTGTCTTTTTTGATTCATTCAACTGTACCTACTCCTGTACTCTTGATCTCGACAAATAAAAAACTCCTTATCTTATCTTATCTTATCTTAACAGCTATATATTATATACTTAATATCAATAATTCATTCTCCCCAACTGTGGAGTATTTTCTCTCTGTGCCACATCATCTAACCCTGCCCCGTGGATGTATTCCTGCTATGTGTAAAGTGGCAGAGAGTCTGCCTGTCTGCCTACAAACTGGTTTTATTGCATTCCTCCTCATTCCTCTATTGTCAGGTAGTAATAGAGCACATGCATATATTTGGTTTATCCCAGGAAAATGAGTCACAAGTCGCAAAATTTATATTTTTCAAAGTGTTTTATTTTGGGCGCTTAGCGCTGCTCGTAATATGAATACATGTGTCAAACCTTAAGACTATTTTAGAATATATCTACATGTTTCTGAGGAGTATATTTAACTTCATTATACACGCATTGCTCTGAAAACAACATATCTAGAGTGATTTACGCATAGTGTGTATTTCACTAGTGATTTACGTGGGGTTGTCATGGCAACCAATCTGCTTTCAATCTACGACTTGATTTTTTTCTATTTTCATGATTGAAAGCATGTATAATAAATCTGTTAACTAACTCGTTGGTTTCAGTCGCTTAGAATATTGCACTTGTTGCTACACAACTTGTGCAATAGTCACTCTCCTTCAACCAACTCGTTAGTCCTCTCCTGAGAATGAGTGTCTTGTCCTGAGAAGGATTGTCTTGTCCTGAGAATGAGTGTCTTGTCCTGAGAATGAGTGTCTTGTCCTGAGAATGAGTGTCTTGTCCTGAGAAGGATTGTCTTGTCCTGAGAAAGATCATCTTGTCATGAAAAAGATTGTCTTGTCATGAAAAAGACTTGTCCTGGGTAGAGATTCTGTCCAAAGCTTCCCCATCTTTATTCATGGCACACAAATACGCCCGATACCTTGTGTCATTATGTATGTCTGCTGCTCTTACCATCTATTCTGTGTGTAAGTAATCTGACCAGGAATGGAAGATGATGAATTGGCCTTAGCGTGGGCCAGCCCCAGGGTGAAGGTAATCATAGCCTGCTATTCACCCAGTCGCCTGGCAACTACTCACCTTTCTACAGCATATAATTGAGGCTTATGTGGGTCAGATCGTCGGAAAATGTACAATTCGTTCTCACCAATCCTCTCAAATAACCCACATATATATAGACAAAAATGAGCTTCAAAATGCAGTTTAACATAACAGAACCGATATTTTAAATCAATGCGATACAAAATATACTCAGATATACCCGCTGTTCATCATTGTTCAGCCTAATTTAGCAGGATTTCCTAAATGTGTTGAACTGCCAATTGTACATTTTCTGAAAATCTCACCCATGTGGGCACCAGGACTGCACAGTCACAACACCTTATGGATCGGATTTTCAGAAAATGTACAATTGGAAGCTCTACATATTTAGTAGTTTCTGCTAAATTCTTCTAAAAAAAACTATAAATTTTGGGTGTATCTGAGTATATTCGATATCGCATTAATTTGAAGTATCAGTTTTGTTATGTTAAACTGCATTTTGAAGCTCATTTTTGTCTTAAATGTGGGTTATTTGAGAGGATTGGTGAAGGCGAATTGCACATTTTCTGAAAATCTTACCCATATGTTATTGAATTTCGTACATAAGTGTAATGTCCTATAAATTTTACGATGCATTATTTTATACATGCATTACTCTGAGAACAACTTATCTAGAGTGAGTTATGCACACTGTATTTCACTAGTGAGTTATGAGTGGGAGCCATGGCAACTAATGCGTTTTTTACCTAGTTTAGCGCCAAGATTCAACTTCATTACACAAGAATATTTTCTATTTATATTATTAAAGCATATATATATAGTAAATCAGTTAACTAACTCGTTGGTTTCGAATATTACACTCGTTGCTGCGCAATTTGTGCAATATTCACGCTCCTTCAACCAACTCGTTAGTTAAACCTGTATTTATATCTATTTCCCTACTGTGATAAGTGTATTGTCCTATAAGTGTCACAATGCATTAATATGACTATATTCTCCTAATGGTTGTAATGTCTTGTATTTCTCATCATGCACTCTATATGACTATATTCCCCTTATATTGCAGATGGCGGATGCTATGGAGATGATGATTCTCTCCATTCTCTCCCCCGCCCTACATTGTGACTGGAACCTGACAGGTTGGCAGCAAGCCCTACTCACCACAGTAAGTAATCTAACTAGTCTACTGTACACCTAATGGCTTCACCACAGTAAGTAATCTAACTAGTCTACTGTACACCTAATGGCCTCACCACAGTAAGTAATCTAACTAGTCTACTGTACACCTAATGACCTCACCACAGTAAGTAATCTAACTAGTCTACTGTACACCTAATGGCTTCTTCTTCACAGTGCAACTTTGGGTAGCAAAGGTAGGAAAGGTCAGGCTCTACAGGGAGACCATCTGAACAGTGATCGGGGGTAGCAATTTAAATTAGTTTTTTTTAAATGTGAAGGCTAGAAATTAAATGAAAAAAAAAGTTCAGCAATCTTCCAGAGTGTTCCTTCGCCAGGCTGAACTCTGAGACATTGTGAAGCCACATACGAACCCCACCTGGACTAAGAGACCCCAGGGCCGATCCCTAGGGTCGGACAGACCAAACCAAACAACGCAGATCGGGTCACTTATACAGGGAACTTATGGTCTATACTAGATTATAGACTGCCATTGAATTAAATCATAAACACCTCCCGTGGACCTCTCTCTTAACCATGTGCAGGCAGTCCTCACAGTACATGTACTCACAACATCCTAAAGTAGCTTTGAGTTTAGATGCATTATCGTGTAAATCTTCTGACATCTGTACAATAATTTCGTTATAATTTCGTTATAATTGCGTCAGCCTCACGCTCTATGTGATAAACACAACCCACTTTCCAATAAATCAAGCTTTGACTGCACAGAGCTGTGACATTATCACAGCTATGTGCAAGAGTGAGGGGGGGGGGGGAGGGGGCGGATGGGATGGATAAGGCACAGCTATATAAACAATGACAACAGAAACGTTAGCCTAGGAAACATAGAACTCACACATCTCACTGGTGCCCGCACGCTTTTCTAGACAATGCCTTCAAAAACCTACCTTTCCCATTGATTAACCCCATCCTCCCTAGGCAGGACTTCTACTCTGAGTTACTCTGAGCCCCCAAACCTGAAAAATCAATTTTAATTTAATCAGAATGATTTAAATGATAATTTAATCAGAATGCAAATGTAGATTTGCTATTTGAACAAGAGGCTGATTCTGGTTCTGGTACATTTGTGTTTACTTGTCACCATATTTAATTATACAATACCAGCTGCCCCCCCCCCCGCCCCCCCCCCCACCACCACTCAGCCTTCTCTACCTGCAGCATGTGTGGATCATCATATCCTCCTCCACACATTCATTATACATAGAACAAGGGACAGGTGGTGTTGTACATATGTATGTGCCCCATATACCGTGTATGTGGTGTAACCACTCTGGGACCAACATATCTCTCTATAAATAACTAACAGCCTTGATGGTCCTGCACCACCACTGCCACCACTAATACCACCACTAATACCACCACCGCCTACTCTTCCCTCAGGTTCCAAGCTAACTCGGTAGCATTAAAGTGTATTCTTTCTAACTTGGTGCTGATGATAGAATGAGGAGACATATAATACATATAAAGGTACCACCTTGGGGATATGAGGACAAGAGTGTCAAGGGCTTGTTCCCACCCTGGTCAGCTAGGGGTCAGCTAGGGGTCAGCTAACGGGCCAGGGGGTCGTTTCATAACTAGTAACGATATATCGCTAATATTCGCTAATCATTCACTAATTAAAAATTAGCGATATATCGTTAAGAATTGCGACACATCGTTAAAAATATTGCGATATAGCACTAGTTATTTCTACAGTTAATATTTTCCTGACAGAAGGCCCTAGTTATTTGTGCCATCTTCCCTTCCCCCTGCATAGAAAACATCATGTCGGCCATGAAGCATCATATTGAGGCCATTTAGCGGAGCCCAAAAAAATCTCTGCTATTTTGACAGAGATTTAGTGATGAAATAGCGATATATCGCTATCGTTACTAGTTATGCAACAGCTTAACGATCGTTCGTTATCGTTAGTCATCGTTAGGCATCGCTACTAGTTATGAAACGGGCCCCAGACCGGCGCACTGGTCATTCTTGTAGGCCATAACTACACAGCTCTGCTTCCAACCATTAATTTAAGATTTTAGAGTCCATAGGGGACTTACATGTTCGCCATTTTGAATCTTGATTAACATGGAAGTATGGGAGTTGTATGTCAGTATAACATCTATAAAAACATCAGCATGGAATCTTACCAGCACTCCAAAGTCAATAACCATGTGTTATATGTGTTAAGCCTTAATCTTTCCCATCATACATTTGTGTTTTATTGATCAATTACACAATCGATGATATTGCTTAAAAAATGTTGCTAAATATTTGTATGTGAGATTTGAGCTGAATTTGTCCCAGCATGCACTGTGAAAGATATGTGCAGTGGCACATGCAAATCCCCTATTGCGTAGGCAGAGAGAGTAGGACAATACATATAACATGCCTATTGCGTAGGCAGAGAGAGTAGGACAATACATATAACATGCCTATTGTGTAGGCAGAGAGTAGGACAATACATATAACATGCCTATTGTGTAGGCAGAGAGTAGGACAATACATATAACATGCCTGTTGTGTAGGCAGAGAGTAGGACAATACATATAACATGCCTATTGTGTAGGCAGAGAGAGTAGGACAATACATATAACATGCCTATTGTGTAGGCAGAGAGTAGAACAATACATATAACATGCCTATTGTGTAGGCAGAGAGAGTAGGACAATACATATAACATGCCTATTGTGTAGGCAGAGAGAGTAGGACAATACATATAACATGCCTATTGTGTAGGCAGAGAGTAGGACAATACATATAACATGCCTGTTGTGTAGGCAGAGAGTAGGACAATACATATAACATGCCTATTGTGTAGGCAGAGAGAGTAGGACAATACATATAACATGCCTATTGTGTAGGCAGAGAGTAGAACAATACATATAACATGCCTATTGTGTAGGCAGAGAGAGTAGGACAATACATATAACATGCCTATTGTGTAGGCAGAGAGAGTAGGACAATACATATAACATGCCTATTGTGTAGGCAGAGAGTAGGACAATACATATAACATGCCTATTGTGTAGGCAGAGAGTAGGACAATACATATAACATGCCTATTGTGTAGCGGAGAGAGTAGGACAATACATATAACATGCCTATTGTGTAGGCAGAGAGTAGGACAATACATATAACATGCCTATTCTATGTATCGATTTTTGCTTCAGGGAAAGAGAGTAGGTAAGACAAGAAGACAGGTTACTTATCCAATAAGAGCCGTTCATTAACGTCATGTGACCATCTTCCCGGCTGACAGTAGCCATGTATATATATATATATATATATAGTGTTCAGTACTGTCAGACCCCGCCCGCTGATGTTGCCATAGTAACTGAACACATATATAATACTATACTGGAAGTACATTTTGATAGTCTGGAACTATCACCCTTCATACTACATGTTCTCATGGTCACAAACTCATTATCCATCTCATGATTAATTACATCTGGTGTATAAGATAAGATAAGAAAATCTTTTATTTGCCAAATTGCTCGATACTGATATTACATTGGGAAAAGGAGACAAATAGGTCTACATGTCTATATGAAAGAAGTGTTCCATTTCTACCGACAGTTACCTTTGAATTTAAATGCATCAGACTTGTACTGGACCGAGCAGAGAATATGACAATATTATAGTGAGAAAAGGTAAAAATAAGAAAATAAAAGGAGAATATCAAGTCTCAGCGATAAATAATTGTATAGTCGTATATTAGATCATGCATATGGCCCCTCTAGGAAACTTATTAGGTAAATGAAAGCTGGAAAGAAATCGCCCTATCATATGTATAAGCACAACCCAGGGCACTACAAAAAACATTCTTTTAGAGTGACAGTGTAAAAATATCCCCGAATAAAGAATTTTGAAACAAAAAACACAATTTCATTTAGATATTCAAAGCGCAGTGGCCAGGCAGTGTAATGCTGGGTGGGTTTCATGGCTTTAGCATGTTACAGGGTGCATATTCACCTGCCCCCAGGCACAAATGATTAATGGATAATGCAGTGCAATGCTCAGTGTAGGTTAGCTTCCCAAGCTTCCCCCCATAACACAATACACCTGATTCCCTCACATAACTTTGTGCAGTGTAGGTTAGCTTCCTCCAATAACACAATACACCTGATTCCCACACATAACTTTGTGCAGTGTAGGTTAGCTTCCTCGAATTACACAATACACCTGATTCCCACACATAACTTTGTGCAGTGTAGGTTAGCTTCCCAAGCTTCCTCCAATAACACAATACACCTCACTCCCACACATAACTTTGTGCAGTGTAGGTTAGCTTCCTCCAATAACACAATACACCTGATTCCCACACATAACTTTGTGCAGTGTAGGTTAGCTTCCCAAGCTTCCTCCAATAACACAATACACCTCACTCCCACACATAACTTTGTGCAGTGTAGGTTAGCTTCCTCCAATAACACAATACACCTGATTCCCACACATAACTTTGTGCAGTGTAGGTTAGCTTCCTCCAATAACACAATACACCTGATTCCCACACATAACTTTGTGCAGTGTAGGTTAGCTTCCCAAGCTTCCTCCAATTACACAATACACCTGATTCCCACACATACCTTTGTGCAGTGTAGGTTAGCTTCCCAAGCTTCCTCCAATAACACAATACACCTGATTCCCACACATAACTTTGTGCAGTGTAGGTTAGCTTCCCAAGCTTCCACCAATAACACAATACACCTGATTCCCACACATAACTTTGTGCAGTGTAGGTTAGCTTCCCAAGCTTCCTCCAATAACACAATACACCTGATTCCCACACATAACTTTGTGCAGTGTAGGTTAGCTTCCCAAGCTTCCTCCAATAACACAATACACCTGATTCCCACACAGAACTTTGTGCAGTGTAGGTTAGCTTCCCAAGCTTCCTCCAATAACACAATACACCTGATTCCCACACAGAACTTTGTGCAGTGTAGGTTAGCTTCCCAAGCTTCCTCCAATAACACAATACACCTGATTCCCACACATAACTTTGTGCAGTGTAGGTTAGCTTCCCAAGCTTCCTCCAATAACACAATACACCTGATTCCCTCACATAACTTTGTGCAGTGTAGGTTAGCTTCCCAAGCTTCCCCCAATAACACAATACACCTGATTCCCACACATAACTTTGTGCAGTGTAGGTTAGCTTCCCAAGTTTCCCCCAATAACACAATACACCTGATTCCCACACATAACTTTGTGCAGTGTAGGTTAGCTTCCCTAGCTTCCTCCAATAACACAATACACCTGATTCCCACTCATAACTTTGTGCAGTGTAGGTTAGCTTCCCAAGCTTCCTCCAATAACACAATACACATGATTCCCACACATAACTTTGTGCAGTACTCAGTGCACATGAAGGTTAGCTATATAACTCCCATATTTCCATGTGAATCAAGATACCAGATGGCAGCCATGCAAGTCCCCTATTGAGCCTTATTCAAGATGGCGGTTATGAATATCCCCCATTCCCCAGGAGTGCATGTGGATACAGTGATTATTCTCCCCACAGTGCTATGTATGCAGATTGTGGTGTGTTGAGTAATAGCTGAGTGTCCGCGCATGGACAGCCACTTGAATATCAGCAACAGGATAAATTCTCCCCCGATATTGATATCACATGTGAATACTAGCAACACATATATATATTTTTTTTTAACATTTTATTTATTTGCCAGCCCAAATTTAGCAAGGATCAAGCTTATTGCCTGATTTTCACCTCGATCTTGTCACTTCACTTACACAAATGGATATGGACATGTAAGGGGAGATAGATATCACATGTGAATGTCAGCAACCAGCGGCTGGTTAGGATACACTGGTCACTATACTGTAGACAGGGGTCATGGCTACACTTGGGTGGGATAGCTATATCTGTGTGTATGAGAATAGGCAACAGATAATATTCATACTGTATATGATATACATTTCCCACTTATAATACTCTCTGGGGGCCTGCATATATACATTTAGTCAATGATCGGGTGATTTAGAAGTTGTTCAATCACCAGTCGAAAGTGTAGCTCATACAATGATAGAGACATAATGTACACTGAGGTATGGTGGATCTAATGATGAAATAGAGACATAATGATAAGTACACTGAGGTATGGTGGATCTAATGATGAAATAGAGGCATAATGATAAGTACCCTGAGGTATGGTGGATCTAATGATGAAATAGAGGCATAATGATAAGTACTGTGAAGTACTGTGGATCTAATGATGAAATAGAGACATAATAATAAGTACTCTGAAGTACTGTGGATCTAATGATGAAATAGAGACATAATAATAAGTACTCTGAAGTACTGTGGATCTAATGATAAAATAGAGGCATAATAATATGTACTCTGAAGTACTGTGGATCTAATGATGAAATAGAGACATAATGATAAGTACACTGAAGTACTGTGGATCTAATGATGAAATAGAGGCATAATAATAAGTACTCTGAAGTATGGTGGATCTAATGATGAAATAGAAGCATAATAATAAGTACTCTGAAGTATGGTGGATCTAATGATGAAATAGAGGCATAATAATATGTAAAAATTCTGAGCAAGGGTTTTTGTGGAAAAATCCCCTTAAAAATATTTGTGTGACTTGTGACTCATTATTCTGTGACACATCATATGGAGCTGGTGGCTCCATCTGTTGCCGTCCACCAGCACCAACACGCCGCCATTAGGAGGGACATTTACCCTGGTCCCAAGTGGGCGATAATTGCAGCATTACTACTGTATAATGGACGGGCAATGTTCTATAAATGTTATTACAATACAGTGCATGGCGTGACCTCACTAGACCAGTATTGGGGCAGACTAGACTCTACACTTAATGTAATTAGTGGCAGGAATCATCTCAACTAAACCAAACAATACATTAAATCTTTAATTTCGTAGGAACTACTATCTTTACATCTGAACACAGCTCACTGCTATATCAATGTATAGTTCAGTATGTTGCTTAATATTCATATTTCATTGAATTCTGGTTTTAAAGTCGAATATAAGAACAGTCTTATTATGTCAACTTTAAGTCTATAGTCCATAATCATTGTCGATATTTTTGAATTAGAAAATAAACCACAACATCCTTTCTGGTCTATAGAATCAATTACATTTTGTCATATAGGCTTTAACCTCTCCCCTTTCCCACTCCCTGTCTCTGTCTCTTCTCTCTTACACCCACCTATCTCTCTCCCATTGTCTTCGCCCCTCTCTCCCTCTATTTGTCTACCACACACTCCTTCCACCCCCTAAGTTTCTTTCTTTCTCTGATTCTTCCACCCGCCTCTATTTATTCTATTTCTCTGTCATAAACTGAAAACAAAAACGTGATATAAGAGTCCCTGCTTGATTTTCATTAGAACCATAATACACCTTTTGTGATGAAGTAGGCAAAAGATTAATTAATTTGATAATGTGTTTATGTGTTTTAAGTGTGGCCATTGTGAAGGTATGAGTCCCCTCTCTTACCCATTGACTGCTATACAATCTGCCAGCATTACAGAGATTCGCGCCTGCATTCAAAGAATTTGTTTTATCAATTTCAATTTGTCCTTTATTTTCCGACAACAGAAGAGTCATTGTTGCAGCCTTTGATGAGGCTAAAGGTTTTATGTGTTTGATTTCTGACTTTAATGGACAATGTTACACTTGCGTCAATTCATGAAATGGTTTATGGTACTTTATCTTGTAAAGATGGGGAACTGTTAGACATTGTTTATCTGTTATGTTCACTATGGATTGAAATATGCTTTTGTCATTTCAATACTCTGTGAAGTCTCTCTCTCTCTCCTCTCTCTCCTCTCTCGCCCTCTCTCTCTCCCCTCTCTCTCTCTCTCTCCTCTCTCTCTCCTCTCTCTCCCTCTCCTCTCTCTCTCCCCCTCTCTCTCCCTCTCCTCTCTCTCCCTCTCCTCTCTCTCTCCCCCTCTCTCTCCCTCTCCTCTCTCTCTTCTCTCTCTCCCTCTCTCACCTCTCTCTCCCCTCTCTCCTCTCTCCCTCTCTCTCCCTCTCCTCTTTCTCTCCTCTCTCTCCCCTCTCTCCCCTCTCTCCTCTCTCCCCTCTCTCTCCCTCTCCTCTTTCTCTCCTCTCTCTCCCCTCTCTCTCCCTCTCTCCCCTCTCTCCTCTCTCTCTTCTCTCTCTCACTGCCTCCCTCTCCTTCTTCTCTCCTCTTTTGTCATTTCAATACTCTGTGAAGTCTCTCTCTCTCTCTGCTGTCGCTATTTGTATTCTCTTCCCGTTCACCTTCACCCTTTCTCTTCTCTCTTTCCCCTTTCTTTCTCTTTCTTTTCTCTCTATCTTCTCTTTAGGTCTCCTTCATGTCTCTATTCATTCTCTCTCTTGTTTCATCGATCGTCTTCCCTCTTTCTTCCCTCCCTCTTCCCCCTTTTCACTCTTCCCTCCCTCCCTCTCTCTCCCTCTCTCTCCCATCCCTCCCCTCCCCCCTCCATCTCTCGCTCCCCTCGCTCTCTCTCTCTCTCTCTCTCTCTTCTCCCCTTTCCCATCCCTACCCCTTTCTCTGTCTCCCCTCCATCTCTCGCTCCCCTCTCTCTGTCTCCCTCCTCTCCTCTTCCCTCCCTACCTCCTTCTCTCCCCCTCACTCCCTCTCTCTCTCTTTCTCTATCTCTCACTCCCTCCCCTTTTTCTCCATGCTTCCCTACTCTCTCTCTCTCTCTCTTTTACATTTTCTTCACGCATAACAAAAATATAAACTACTTATTGGATGTCCTAATGTGTACTATCATTGGAATCTGCTTGATCTCATCTTTTCAAATATGATGAAATATCAAAATCCATTTTTCCGACTCCGATCACAATAGCAACCAGACGCAGCACCATCTCACAAATGTTTCGTTCAGAAACATGAGGCCCCACACACAGTGCTGTCCCTTGTAGTAGTAATAGGGTCAGATTCTCAGGAAATGTACAATTGGCAGCTCTACACATTTTGTAAATTCTGCTAAATTAGGCTGAAAAATGAAGAATACCAGGTATATTTGAGTATATTTGGGATCGCATCGATTTAAAGTATCAGTTCTGTTATCTTAAACTGCATTTTGAAGCTCATTTTTGGCTTATATGTGGATTATTTGAGAGGATTGGTGAAGGTGAATTGTACATTTTCTGAAAATCTGACCCAATGGCACCTGACATTTACAAGAACCAAGAGCGGCAATCAAAGGTCATATGTTTCATAATGCTGCAGAGCTATAACAAAAACAGCAATGATTCCCGCACGCGCGCCCCTTCATCTCTCCCAGATGTAATGATATGAAGTTGTTAAACTCTAGACACAGGTTTATTTAAACCTCGAAACAAAGGTTTTATGTAAAGGTTGACAACCAATGTTTATTGTGCTATTTATTGTTGTTGAAGCAATATTTAGACATCTCCTGGAGGTGCATTGTAGGCAATATACAAGCATTTCCCATAAAGGTACTTTATGGGATGAATCAATTTAAATCTGACATACAAATATTTCGCCATTCGGCAGAATATTTCCAACAACACCTTTCTGTCTAGTATAATAATAATAATAAAATTCTTTTATTTCATGACTAGCAGGTTATAAAATACAGGTGGTACACATCAGGTCTGTACCTGGTCTTCCCGTGTATGCCTAGCTACAGATGGTTGACTAGCTAATTTGGGGGTTGACTAGGGGTTTGGTTGTGGAGCTAAGGGTTTACATCAAGGTAAATATAGTTATAAAGATTTATATAGAGGCAAGAAGTTGACTTTATATAAAATACAAGATATATAATGACATGTATATATATGACAATGTTTTAATGACTCTGTACTGAGCTACCCAGTATAAGACACACATCAAATATAGAAATGTTAATAACTCTGTACTGAGTCACCCAGCACCTAAGATCACATGAAAATGAGTGAAAAACTTTGAACTAAGCCCCTTGTCTTACAGGGTATATATAGTTAGTATGTATAAATGACCTATGGATTCCAAATGCATGATGGGAAAGACTTGTGTGATCATGTCATGTTATTTTACATTCGGGCATTAGAAAATTCAAAAAGTCTTTTATTGCTGATGTAAATATACAATTGGTTGTCAGCTCTTCCGACGAGTGCCGTGTTTGTAGAACTTCGAGTTGAGTTACAAATAAAGTAATAGGCCTAGACTAATTAGACATAAACAATCAGGTTGGGTACATGTGAATGGTTGGATGGTTAATTACTGTGAGATACTTCATGCTGAACAAGGATTGATTTCTTTAGCTTTTACTCTAACTTACATCTCCCATAATTATTTCGTTGCAAATCAAGCTTCAAAATGGCGGCTATGCAAATCCCTTATTGAAGTTCAATTCCATAGGGGATTTGCATAGACGTCATTTTGAATCTAGATTCGCATGGAATTATGGGGCAGTCAGCACAGTGATGGTACAGTATAAAATGTATAGAAAACATGCCATGTTCAGCATGAAATATTTATCAATGCTCTAATACCAATATCCATATAATTATCATACATGTTTCCATGCGTAAGTCCCCATCTATCCCATCATGAATTTGGTTTTCATAGATAATTTATACAAACTGTGACATTGGTGAAAACATTCTTGCAATTTTCGATAAAAATGTTGCCAAATATTTGTATGTCAGATTTCAACAGAATCCATCCCAGGATGTACTGTAAGAGACATGCGCAGTGGTACACGCAATTCCCCTATTGGGCAGTCTGTTTGTTCTACCTGGGGTCACTACGTGTATATATAAGGGTCAAGATGTGGATTACCTGTCCTGTCTACCTGTATATAAGGGTCAAGATGTGGATTACCTGTCCTGTCTACCTGTATATAATGGTCAAGATGTGGATTACCTGTCCTGTCTACCTGTATATAAGGGTCAAGATGTGGATTACCTGTCCTGTCTACCTGTACCTGTTTATAGTTTATTTAGAAACAGCTTCATCTCCACTGCAATATAATCACAATTATTCACCAGATATTTTATTAATTTATTTTTATTCTTGATCTTGCAGGTGGTGTTTGCAGGCATGATGGTCAGTTCTGGCATTTGGGGTAAAATATGCGACAAGTATGGACGGAAAACGGTGAGTACGGACTGGAGAAGGACTTACCTTTTACACTCAGTCAGTTTCTATAGTGTCCAATGACCTCTAGTTTTAAAGTCAATAGTGTTTAACAGCCCGAGAATATTTGTACTGTCTGTATGAAAATGTTCAATGTCCTGAATAAAATATTTTTAAATCTAAATCTAAAATCTTCTAATAATCTGATGTGTAACAGAAAAATGAGTCTTAAGTCACAAAGTAGATTTTGTATATAAATATTTTTATTCAGCTAAACATTATGTAATTACACACTGTTCTCAGATACATTTTGATATACCATCATATCAATAATGTTTTTGACTTCAAATCATAAATCTTCATCAATACAAACAAAATATTGACAAATACTCCAATTTATAAGTCAAACAATGAGTGCATTTGTGATGTGCTACAGGAAAATAAGTCACAAGTCGCAAAATTGATATTTCATAGTGTTTTATCCTCAAAAACCTTCGCTAAGAATTTTCATTCTTGGGGTGCTTCGCACTTCTAGTGACATGAATACATACATGTATCAGATGTGTATCGAACATATCTATGCTTATCTGGGGTTGTCCTAAGGAGTATTGTTGAAAATAAACTAGTTTTCTGGGTCTAGAGCAAGACCAGGAGCAACTCTACCAAGCCTTGACTTCCTGACTCAGATCTTAACAGTATATTTAACTATATTAATCTACTTTACTATAGTGAGTGACTATTAAGGTATATCGCTAACTTTCTTTTTATGTATACATGAATATAGAAATAGTTATTAGACGTCCTAGTATTTACCATCATTGAAATCGGCTTGATCTCATCCTTTCAAATATGGTGATAATTATCTCGAAATCCAGTTTTAGCGACTTTTGACCCATTTTCCTGTAACAACTCACATTTGGATAAATAAACGTTTTGTTATAATAGCAGAGATTACAGCTTTTATAGAAGCATAAAGTCACTATTATGTAATAAAGGTGCAATAACTACAGTGCAACAACATCTTGAAAATAGCAACTCAAAGATAATGGAACCTTAATGGATGAAGACCAAGCTTAATTAGGCCTAATTAGTCCCAATCTTAGGGTGCAGATCGATGACTGCGCATGTGTGCATACTAACTAGTCCTAAATGGTGTGGAAATGATGTAAAGGAGAGACCTCATCATTTGGCCGGCAATTACTGGCCAGAAGGCAATTGAAGGTGTTTGAATTTCAAACAATTTAAGTGCATCTAAACGGTTGCTAAATGGTTCTGGTGGGCTTATAATAACAATTATAGACTATTATGTCCATTTGAAGGGGATCTTTAAAAAGATTTAAAAGTGCATTCTCAGCTATTATGACATCCAAAATCTTACCATATTTACTCATATTACGTCTTATACGACTGGATTTATCAATATTCTGCTACTGTTATATGTTTATACAAGAGTTACTCATATTATGACCTATAGGACTGCATTTATCAATATTCTGCTGCTGTAATATGTTTATACAAGAATTTGTCAAGTCAAATCAGTCTATAGAAAAGGCCGCCCGTGAGCGATAATAAGTGTAATCATCATAGGATAGGTTTGTGGCGGGCCCTCCAAATACAAAAGATGATGTTTTAGAAACCCTGTAGCAAAAACAACCAGACAAAATATTCCAAAATCTTGCTTAAATGACTTTGAGATGAGTTTGAAAATGAGTTACTGACAGCAGCTGAAGCTTCTACTGATTAAATCAAATAAAAACGTAATATCACTTTATCATACATACACTTTGTTGCACCTGATCTTGGTTTATCTAATCTTCTGGTAAACTGAACTATTCACTTTAATTTCACTGCAGATTTCCTACTTAATGTATTGGTTCTCTTTAGCTGAACTTTCAATTAAGCTGAAGTTCTTTGATTTCCTCTCAAATTAAAGTTAAATGGAACATGGTGTATTTTAACAAAAGCATGTGTGCTATCTCTTATTGTGATAAAATAAAGGAAACTAGTCAGATTAAAGTAGTCAGAGGGATCTTAACGAGTCCGCATAATCTGGCGTATATGTCCTGAGTTGTCTGTGAGCTGAAGCACGAAGCGCGGTAGCACCGAGTGCTTCCGCGCAGACAACGAGGGACATCAGATTACACCAGATTATGTGGACGAGTTGGGATCTTGATTTATTACAAGTCAACCACAAGGTAACATTTAAACACTTTATTTATCACCGGGCATCTAATTCCAAACATAATAACAAGTACTTATATCACGATCAGCAACAATATTTAACTTCACCGGTCAAACTGTCAACATCGCCGCCTATTAACCAATCCAATTGGTAACCTTAACTTGACAACTTGTTAATGTCAGTAACTATTTGATAACTGTTCAAACTGGAACTAGTTGGAATTCGCATAATAAGGCATTCGCCGGAGGAAATGATATGATTGTATCATGATTGGCGCAACTACCTTCTGTAATTTACCATCTTTGCAAATAAAAGAATTCTTCAAATCAAATCAATTGCTGCACACTGCCCAGTCAGTCAGCACACGTTATACATAAAAACATGTTATGTCCCGCTATTCCGCTTCTATATGTAATAAAGGCCTGAAATCCCACATCATCTCAGTAGCGTATATTAATTATTCAGGCATTCCCACCCAGCTGGAGGAACTGAATAAAGATCTACTTTCCTTCAATATGTTTTTAAAGAAATTTTAATCACGGATTTGACAGCAATAATAATGAGTGCGAGAGTGGAGGGAAGGATGTTGGTAGATGCAGCAATTAACCACGTGACTGGGAGCTCGCCTCCTCACAAACTAGATGTAGATATTGTTTCCTCCTCCTTCTGACTCTCAGTAATGAAGGCTGGAAACATGTGCTTCATCTGTAATTATGTCAGATTTTCAGAAAATGTACAATTGGCAGATCAACACATTTAGAAAGTTCTCCTAAATAAGGTTGAAAAATGAAGAATACTGGGAATATCTGAGTATATTTGGCATTGCATTGATTTAAAGTATCAGTTTTGTTATGTTAAACTGCATTTTGAAGCTCATTTTTGTCTTAAATGTGGGTTATTTGAGAGCATTGGTGAAGGCAAATTGTACATTTTCTGATAATCTGCCCCAATTAAGGCAGGACCACACTGAGCCGAGAGAACCTTTTCCTCCTCCTGACTCTCAGCAATGAAGGCTGGAAACATGTGCTTCATCTGTAATTAAGGCAGGAACACACTGAGCCGAGAGGACCTTTTCCTCCTCCTGACTGTCAGTAATGAAGGCTGGAAACATGTGCTTCATCTGTAATTAAGGCAGGAAGACACTAAGCCAACAGGACCTTTTCTTGCGTTTTTCCTTCCCATCTAAAATTCCTTTGACCAACATTTCGGAGGATTGTGTCTGATCGTTGCTGCTGCAGTGTATACTAATAGTCCATGTATTTCGGGGAGCCGCCAAAATCCTTTCACTTATTGTCGCTCACTATTATGATCAGCTAATATCGGCCAATTCAAGTTCAAGTTCTGGTATTAACATAAGACAGTAATATAGAATATTGATCAATTCAGTTCTATAAATCACAACATGAGTAAATATGGTAAGATGTTTTATGTCATAATAGCTGAGATTGAAGCTTTAACTTAGAATATGTAATGAGTACAAGAAAATGTACCACAAGTTGCAAAAAAATGGATTTTGAGATATCATCATATTTGAAAAGATGAGAGCCGATTCCAATGATGGTAAACATGAAGGGCATCTAAGAAAAGTGTTTATGTTTTATGTTTGATATATTTATGTTTGAAAAAAAATGTTGTGGGTGTGCAATTACCAGTTTAGTAATTAAATATATTCTCTATATACATTATATATTAAATACACAGTCTTGAAATTTGGTATATGAATTCATACGACTGAAAGTGCTAAACTCCCCAAATATGAAAACACTCAAACAAAGAGATCTTGTGAATAAATCTCTTTGAAAAATATCAAATTTGCGACTTGTGGCTGATTTTCCTGAAACACACTACATAAAACTTTACAATATTCTCCCTGTAACTTACTGTTTATGTGTTTGCAGGAGGTGATCCTGTGCTCTGTGTTCACCTTCTACTACGGCTTGCTGAGCTCATTCGCACCTAACTTCATATGGATACTTATATTGAGAGGTTTGGTCGGGGTCGGCATCGGGGGAGTCCCACAATCGTAAGTATTGCTACAGTGTATGTATATATGTTGTTTTAATAGAAGATGTTCAAGCTATACATTCCACACCTGATGAGAGAACAGGTAGAGGAACAGAGAGACAGACAGAGAGAAACTGAGGGAGGGAGAGAGAAGAGAGAGAGGAAAACAGAGAGAGAGAGAGAGAGAGAGACAGCGTGGGATCAAGAGAGGGGATCAAGAGAACGAGGGAGGGAGAGAGATGAGGGAGTGGGAAAGAGAGAGGAGGGACAAACAGAGTGGGATAGAGAGGAGGGAGATAGACTGAGGGAGAGACAGAGAGAGAGAAAGGGGAGAGAGTGGAAGAAACATAGAACAAGAGGAGTGAGGAGAGTAGGAATAAAGACCCTTAATTGGGACATTGTTAAAGTCTATCCATATCCATTGTATTGCCGGGCATCCATATCATTATTATCATATATAGCATTCCCAGCTTAGTCCCTTAGGGAACATAATCCTGTAGTAGCAGACTCCAGACCTGTTCAAAATCCCGTGATCACAGCTGAATTAGAAACATTGATTAATATTACATGGTATATTGAAGGAATAATCACCAATATTGAAGGGCTGCTGTTTGGTGCATAATTATACCATAAACAGTGCACCAGCAGGCTCGGAATGGAGGTTATTAATCCTTTTAGTCTCTGCCTATTTGGGTCTATCCACTTGTGCGTATGGCCTTGTGTATGGTGAGCAGGGAGGCTGGCTGCCAAACTATGCATATGCTTGTCTTTGTGTATATACTCTTGACAAAGAGGTTATTCTCTTGAATCGCTAGACCCGTTTTTTCTACATCCACTGCCGTGACTGTACTCTTGGTTCTGCGTATGAGTGTAGCTGTGCGTATACGCACCCAAATATAAAAAAGTTTTGATATTGCTGACTATGGTGCCGTGGCTGCTGAGCACGGGCTGCAGCTGCTGAGTATGGGCAGTTGACCATATGCATGTTTGAATGGGTGGTGCGGTCAGCTGCAAGGTTATATCCACTGGTAAGTATTGGCCCAGGAGTATGAGCCGCTAGCTATATGCACGGCTATACTCATGCTATACTCTAGCCATATTGAGGACTATACACAGCAGTGGATAGACCCTATTAGATGGTTATAGACTCGGCCCTTTTAAGGCAGTGGCTGATTAAGAAATAATCATCAACGATTGAGGATGGAAGGTGGCTTGAGGACTTAGTCCTCAGGCATTATTCAACAAGGCCCATGTTCTGTATGTTTTGTGTGGACAGTGGTATTTTTTTTACATACCTAATTTACATGTGTGCCAAGGTATCAGTAGCAATCAAAACAAACTCACTGAGTATCTACTCATCACAGCAATTCATATTCTTAGAAAATAACCCATCCATCGAATTATTTTCTTCCTATGCTCTAAGTGACAGACCATTATTATCGTGCAACTGCACGTTTCTCATACCCCATACTTCCTGGATGTATTACACTCAATACAATTTAATTGAATAATCGTTGAATAAATAATAAAGTATATCTCTGCTATTTATTAGCAGTAATATTTTATAATCAAGCAGACACGGGACTAGATCGGCCAAGTAGACATGGGTCTGTAGATTGCAGGATACAGCTGTAAACTGGTGCCAGGCTGGGTGTTGCATACAGAGGATCTTGTTAATGCTCTCACGTCACACGAGATCTCACGAGAATCCACGAGAGGGAAGATATGGTATAATTCAATCAGAAAATGGCGGGGTGTAATCTGAGATAAAGTTGCATTGGTAAATATTCACATTCTCTGCGGCAACTTGTGGACTAGCAAACCTATCTCTCCAGGCCGGGCAGGGGACCTGTATCTCTCTACTTGAATTGATGCTTTGAAATACATTTTCTTGCTTATCTAGGTTGATCCTAGTTCAGTTCTCTTAGATGGTTTTCATGGGGTAGTATACTACCAACTAGTGTTGTATGATGTTTTACCAGGCTGTTTAGTTCAGCTCCTAGAGCTGGTCTTCCACTAACTCCTGGGGCAGTATACTACCATCTATTGCTGTATTACCAGGCTGTATAGTTCAGCTCATATAGCTGCCAGCTGGTCTTCCACTAACTCCTGGGGTAGTATACTACCAATTAGTGTTGTATGATGCTTTACCAGGCTGTTTAGTTCAGCTCCTATAGCTGATCTTCCACTAACCGCTTGGGTAGTATACTACCATCTAGTGTTGTATGATGTTTTACCAGTCCTATAGCTTGTCTTCTACTAACCCTGGGAAGGGTATACTACCATATATTGATGTGTTTTCGGAAAATGAGTCATAAGTCGCATAAAATAGATTTTGAGATATCATTATATTTGAAAAGATGAGATCAAGCCGATTCCAACGATAGTAAACAGTTTAATAATCTAATAAATATTTCTAGATTCTAAAGTTTGATATTTTCATTTTTGAAAAAGAATAGTTTCCAATATTTCTTGGGGGCAATAAACAGTAAAGTAACTAAATGTAGTCCATATGAGGACCTTTAAAACGAAAGGATATATTACATACATTGTCTTGAAATTTGAAACATCGATCAATATAACTATAAGTGATAAACTCTCCAAAAATCAGAACATTCCAATAAAGTGATCTTGTAAAATAAACACTGTGAAAAATACCATTTTTGCGACTTGTGACTCATTTCCCTGAAACACACCACAAATATTGATGCCTTACCAGGCTCTTTAGTTAGGTCATTCTTCTGAATGTTTTACCTAACCAATCTCGAGGGCAGCTCTCCCTGTCGCACCCCAGTCAATACTTCTCCATCCTCACTCTACTTTCTCCCTTTGTTACATATTTTACCATGACTATATCACCGTATGGTGGTTTTCCCCTAGTACCTGGGGGGAGGAGGTGAAACCGCAGCCTGGGTTTGAACCCACAACATCCACTCATGCCATTGAGCCGATCCGGTGCTGTAGACTGTTTGGCCACCTCCCTTTCTCTCTCTGCTCTCTCCTTCTCCCTCCTATCATATATGTATTATGTATTATATATGTATTATGTATTATATATGTATTATGTACTCTGTACCCGATAACTTACTATAGTTTAATAGTCAACTGATATCACCTAGTGCCATTATTTTATCAGTGTATAATCAAAAAACCGACGTCATGGGGTATTCGGAAGAGCTGTGACTGTCACAGACAATATTCCTTTTCCATTCTTCTTTTTAATTTAACTTGTACGATTGTATATGTGAAATGGAAATAAAATCTTATAATAATAATCATTCTCTCTCCTCTCTTTCTCTCTCTCCTCTCTTTCTCTCTCGCTCCTTCTCTCTCACTGCTTTCTCTTTCCCCCTCTCCCTCTGTTTCCCCCTCTCCCTCTGTTTCCCCCTCTCCCTCTGTTTCCCCCTCTCCCTCTGTTTCCCCCTCTCCCTCTGTTTCTCCCTCTCCCTCTGTTTCCCCCTCTCCCTCTGTTTCTCCCTCTCCCTCTGTTTCTCCCTCTCCCTCTGTTTCCCCCTCTCCCTCTGTTTCCCCCTCTCCCTCTGTTTCCCCCTCTCCCTCTGTTTCCCCCTCTCCCTCTGTTTCTCCCTCTCCCTCTGTTTCTCCCTCTCCCTCTGTTTCCCCCTCTCCCTCTGTTTCCCCCTCTCCCTCTGTTTCCCCCTCTCCCTCTGTTTCTCCCTCTCCCTCTGTTTCCCCCTCTCCCTCTGTTTCCCCCTCTCCCTCTGTTTCCCCCTCTCCCTCTGTTTCCCCCTCTCCCTCTGTTTCCCCCTCTCCCTCTGTTTCCCCCTCTCCCTCTGTTTCTCCCTCTCCCTCTGTTTCCCCCTCTCCCTCTGTTTCCCCCTCTCCCTCTGTTTCCCCCTCTCCCTCTGTTTCCCCCTCTCCCTCTGTTTCCCCCTCTCCCTCGACCCTCTTTCTCTACGATTATTTCTCTTTCTCTCTATCTTTGCTTCAGCCTATATATTGTGATCAAATTCCTTGCTCTCTAGATGACATGTACACATCAACCTTGCATTACCTCCCTACATCCCTCTCTCTACACCATCTTCTGCTTCATTAGGCTGTATGTCCCCCGGTCTTTACCCATCTCCTGATTGTCTCTCTATATGTTCTTATTACTCACCTCTTCTCCCATCTCGCCTGCTTGCACACAACAACATCTGTCAATGTAATTACTGGACTTCACAGACCAGCATTCCATGGCTCAGTCTCAGCAGGCAGCAGGGCCCAATGTGGGGCCACACAAGTGGGGGCCAGCACGGTCTCCTAGTTCTACAATCAAAATAAATCAAATCAAAATTATATTTTTCAGACCGCCTTTACTCACGGCCCTTTTTCGAGGCAGGCGCTTATACGGGCCAGGCACTTATTGTTGTATAGGAATGATACAAGACACAAATAATTTTCTACTATACTTTAGTCTTTGGTATTGAAATTAATGATAATTTACTCCGACCTCCTATATACAATCCAGCTAATGACAGTTATATTATATGTCAGCATAAATATATTTGTTTCAAAAGGTATCCTCCTGTCCATTATTAGCAAATTCTAGTTATAATGTATAACAGAGGGTTAACAAAACCTCAGCCATTAATTCATAACCTTTGCCGTAACAGTGAGATATAATAGTAATCTAATCAAATCTGTTGTTCACGGGACCCAGCGGTCATTGGGCGCCAGCGCTTATTTATTTCATTTGGTTAAATGGCTCGGCGCTTTTTCAGGGCAGGCACCTATTTGGGACCAGGTGCTTTATCAGTGAAATGGTATTTAGCCCAATTTCTCAAAAACTGCAAGGAATTGCATGGAGAACCTTTGGGATATTATAATATAGGGCATTAGCAATTGGAATATATATATGCTGACAAAAATAGTGCCTATGATGCCGGAACAACAATCATTATTTAGGGGTTCAGCTGATGGCTGAAGATGACCATGCTACCAAAGTAGCTCTAAAACTTTTTATTATGCTCTTGTGGTGTGATTAAAGGGATGCAATAGAACTATTGTTATCGTATGTATCAATAAAAATTGGTTTCAGCTTTTAGATACTTTATGACAGTTCAAACCAACAACAAAGGTTTACATTTCAATATTTATCTATGCTGGGGACATGATAATGAATAGTAAATGGAATGTGGCACTAGTCAATGAATATTCATTGGACTCAATCGTGTTTAATAAATTCCCAGTATGAATATTCAACTAGCACTCGTTCTATTTTCTCTAATTTTACTGCCTGGGATTGGTGGGCAATTATAGCCCAAGATAGAATAGACTTACCATGGATAGTTCTCATTACCCATTGCCTTCCCACCCTCCCCCACCCTACAAAGACATGGCAGCCCCCTCCCCCACACCTCCTCCAGTACCTGCCGAGAATGAGGCAGAGACAGAGAATGATTATTATTATAAGATTTTATTTCCATTTCACATATACAATCGTACAAGTTAAATTAAAAAGAAGAAGAATGGAAAAGGAATATTGTCTGTGACAGTCACAGCTCTTCCGAATACCCCATGACGTCGGTTTTTTGATTATACACTGATAAAATAATGGCACTAGGTGATATCAGTTGACTAGTAAACTATAGTAAGTTATCAGGTACAGAGTATATAATACATATATAATACATAATACATAATACATATATGATAGGAGGGAGGAGGAGAGAGCAGAGAGAGAAAGGGAGGTGGCCAAACAGTCTACAGCACCGGATCTTTCCTGCTGCTACGTGGGGAGCAATCTGTATTATGTAAGTGAATCTGTGGAGGGAACGCTCTGTAGTCCGTTAATGAGAGGATGAGACAAATAGACCAGCGCTAATGAAAAAACCCAATCAGACGCTGTTATCTGCCCATAGGTTCTTAATTAGATCACCGCCACAACAATAGGACATTTGTTCTACACCAGGTCTTTATCATCCCATCAGTCATCGCAATTTCACTGAATATTTTATACACAATTTGCTCCCCATTGAAAGAAGTGAGGCACATGGAATTGCAGGACATCCGATGAGGTTGTGTCTCATGGACCTATACTGAATACTGCACAAAGTTATGTGTGGGATTGAGGTGTATTGTGTTATGGGGGGAAGCTTGGGAAGCTAACCTACACTGCACAAAGTTATGTGTGGGAGTGAGGTGTATTGTGTTATTGGAGGAAGCTTGGGAAGCTAACCTACACTGCACAAAGTTATGTGTGGGAATCAGGTGTATTGTGTTATCGGAGAAAGCTTGGGAAGCTAACCTACACTGCACAAAGTTATGTGTGGGAATCAGGTGTATTGTGTTATTGGAGAAAGCTTGGGAAGCTAACCTACACTGCACAAAGTTATGTGTGGGAATCAGGTGTACTGTGTTATTGGAGGAAGCTTGGGAAGCTAACCTACACTGCACAAAGTTATGTGTGGAAATCAGGTGTATTGTGTTATTGGAGGAAGCTTGGGAAGCTAATCTATACTGAATTGTGTTATTGGACGAAGTGGGATTCAGGTCTATTGTGCTATTGGTAGGTCAGAGAAACAATCATTCCATCATCTCCATACAATGCAATATATATTATGTCTGGGGTTTTTTTTACATTGTATAGTCTGGACTATTTCAGCTCATACAGCTGGTCTGCCCCTATTGTTGGGAGGGATGGAGTGGTAGGTGAAATGTTTAGCCCCATAATTATGCTCAGTTCTACAGAATAAGAAAGAAATGAATTGTCTCACATTGAGTGTTAGTTTTCATTCTGGCCTCTATGTATATATTTATATTTGTCTATTTGACAGAGTCACTCTGTATGCAGAATTCCTTCCCTCCAGTGTTATTCTGGCCTCTATGTATATATTTATATTTGTCTATTTGACAGAGTCACTCTGTATGCAGAATTCCTTCCCTCCAGTGTTATTCTGCCCTCTATGTATATATTTATATTTGTCTATTTGACAGAGTCACTCTGTATGCAGAATTCCTTCCCTCCAGTGTTATTCTGGCCTCTATGTATATATTTATATTTGTCTATTTGACAGAGTCACACTGTATGCAGAATTCCTTCCCTCCAGTGTTATTCTGCCCTCTATGTATATATTTATATTTGTCTATTTGACAGAGTCACACTGTATGCAGAATTCCTTCCCTCCAGTGTTATTCTGGCCTCTATGTATATATTTATATTTGTCTATTTGACAGAGTCACACTGTATGCAGAATTCCTTCCCTCCAGTGTTATTCTACCCTCTATGTATATATTTATATTTGTCTATTTGACAGAGTCACACTGTATGCAGAATTCCTTCCCTCCAGTGTTCGCGCCAAGTGCGTAGTGATGATTGAGGTAAGCTCCATTATTATATTTACTTTTAATCTGTTTTAACCTCATATAAATAAACATGTTTGTCTTCATAAACCACTGGACATCTTTGAAATATGTGATGTGTTTCAAGGAAATGAGTCATAACTCGCAAAGTCCATGCTTTTCAAAGTGTTTTTTTCACAAGATCTCTGTATTCAAATGTTTGGATTCTTAGAGGGTTTAGCCCTTATATTCATATAAAACCATGTAACAAATTTCGAGACATTGTTTTAAATATATCCAAGCGTTTTGAAGGCCTTTGTATGGAGTGTATTTAGGTACTTAACTAGTAATTACCCATCTAGAAACATTGCAAGTTTTTAGAAAATAGAAATATTCAATTTAAGATATAGAAATACTTATAGGGTATCCTAGTGTTTACTATCATTGGAATCGCCTTGATCTCCTCTTTTCACATATGGTGATATCTCAAAATCTATTTTCTGCGACTTATGACTCATTTTCCTAAAACAGATCACATATGTATATGAGGCAGCCCATTCTCAAATACTTTGATTTGCAATGTTTTTCCCTGCCTGACCTTTAGAGCTGAAATCTGATTAATTTGAAGTTTCTTGATCTGTGTTTTCCAACTGATGTTTTTGTGACAGGCATATCCTATCAAGCAACATTTTTATTGGAAATTGCAAGAAAGTTTTCACCAATATCAAAGCCTGTCTAAATGATCTATGAAAACAAAATGCATGATGGGAAAGATGAAGGCTTGTGTTATAGAAACAAGTTAAACACATGGACATTTACAAGATCACCGATAAATATTCCATGCTGTACATGACATGGTTTCTATTGATTTTACACTGACAAATAACTCCCATAGTTCCTTGCAAGATTCAAAATTCAAGATGGCAAGATTCAAGATGCAAATCCCCTATTGCGGCCTTCCCCCCCCCCCCGCCCTCCCTTTCACTAATGGCGTCACGCCATTGTCCAATCTGACAGGCAATTTACAATGATTGCAAAGCCATGTTTTATTGCTCATATTTCCCCGTGTAGTGTGTGAAATAAGCTCGTTCATCCATTTGTCCACTTTTCGTGAATCAGTGAGAAAATTCCCAATCATTCCCAACAATAGGGGGAATGAATGCAAATCCCAAATTGGCAAAAGTCAACTAAATCATTGGGAATACAGTAGACTCTCATTTTGGACGATTTTCTTGTTGACATACGGGGATGTTCACTATACTGAGTATGAGGAAATGTCACAAGTCACATTAAAAAAAGAATTTGCGATACAATCATATTTGAAAAGAGGAGATCACGCGGATTCCAATGGTAGTAAACAGTAGTGTTTCTGTATTTTACGTTTGATATTTTTAATTTTGAGAAAAAAGTTTGCAATATTTCTGAGTGGACATTGACTAGCGAAGTAGTTAAATATACTCTATAGGATGACCTGAAAAATACAAGGATATATTTCATACACTGTCTTGAAATCTAGTACATTTATTTATGCTATGAACAGCCATGAATTGAATTGAAAAAAACATTTATTTTATTAACATATACAAGAAAGATGACAAAAATGTCTACAAAGAAGTCTTGTGAATAAAACACTTGGAAAAATATCAGTTTTGCGATGTGTGACTCATTTTTTCTCTAACAGATCACAAATGTCATCAATTCAACTCCCCTATTAGGTTTTAGCCTGCAGGAAAAGACCAAAACCCTCATTTAAATTCAAGGCACATCTGAAGTGATACAATTTGTCTGAGTAATCCTCATTTCAATGCATATTTAGGGCCGTGTTTGAAATATAGATGTGCACAGAAAATGAGTTTTAATCCTTTGGGGAGTTTAGGTTCCCGACTGGAGTTTTTAAAGATGTTTCCTCGTAGCAAATATATATAGTCCAGTTTAATTTGATATCAACTTGAGATATTTGGACTGCACACTGGGATGTATTCAACATACAAAGTTGCTGCTATTTATTTTGATGTAAAAAATAGCCTTTAATTGCGTTTCACATAATATTTTATTGGAATTAAATAGCAACAATTTAAAAATCTTAAGTCTTAAATTGATCTACTTTTGATAGTTATGCATATATATTATAATTGTAAATGACTGGCCCCCAAAAAACATTTTTAAAAAAAGACATAATAACAAAATAATTGAGAACTTTTTTTGGTATTGGGGAGATTATATAATACATTACATACTCATTACATAAGCATCCAAATAAATCGGTGTATGAAATTCCTTTTATCAATTAAAGTATTCTCAGATATATCCGGATATATTGATATTATTCTGGCTTCTCAATGATACAAACCAGTTCAGCTTTTCTCTGCAAGGTGTTGTGGCAGTTCTCGCTGCTTGTGACGCCTTCACATAAAATTGTAACTGGAAAGAAATTGTTTTCCATTAATACAGATTTTCTTTGTATTTACAGTTATTTCAGTGGTTGCAGTCTGTCCTATGGTACATCTATCCTTATTTTCATTAAAATGATTCTGATTCTTCTGTTTTTACAGATATATTGAGCAGTTTGAGGCTGTTTTGTATCATTCCGTTATTGCTTACATGCAATTTATCCATATTTTCTCTGTATTTGACAGATATTTTGGGCGATAGGCGCCTGTTTTGTGGTGGTGCTGTCGCTGTTTGTGATGCCGGTGCTGGGGTGGCGCTACCTGTTGGCGTTTTCCTCACTACCGCTGCTCTTCTTCACGGTGGCCTGCACGGTAAGGCAATCATACATCCGGGTCTTTTAGTCAAACATTGTGGAATATACAATATTTTCAGTCAATGCTGTGGAAAAGATATCGATCGGTACTTCATTACATAAATAATTTACCAAAACAAGTTAGGTTTTTTTTTATTGAAATGCTTTTTTTCATGTTGACAAGATATTAATAATCTCAAGTATTTAAAATAAATCACAATTACTACAGATGTAGAGGCTGTAGATAATAATGAAAATATGGCATCGTTATTGCTAAGATAAATTCCGTTGTTGAATTAAGTGTCTTTTCGTGGCATGATATTAATGATATTCCAGCGTGATATCATATATATATATTTTCATGATATTACATAGCTTGGAAATAATTTGAATGACATGAAGTATTTCTCTAATCTATTCGGAAACATACATCACATGGATTCATTCAGTTTGCAATGAAATATTTAATTCATTGCAAACTGAAATAATCAATAATTTTGACGCAAAGTGAAACAGAAATAGAGGTACATTTCATGACTTGTTGATTTACCTGTATTTCAGTGGTTGCCAGAGAGTGCGCGTTATGACGTTGCACGGGGACGTATCGATGCTGCCATGGAAACGTTGCAACGAATTGCTAAGGACAATGGCAAGCCCATGCCATTGGGTAAGCTGGTAGATGATGGTAACCCGGACGGTAATGATATGGTAGGTTACACTTATAGGATATAAAACCCTGCATCTGTATGGATAAATGAGGGGCGGGGGAGAAAGAGAGAAAGGGGCAGGGGAACAGAGACAGAGAGATGGAACATGTGGGGTTAGGTCTACAGAGAAGAAAGAGAGAGGACAGTACACGGAGAAGACAGAGAGAGAGAGAGGAGGAGGAGAGGGTAGAGACAGGCAGAGCCATATTCAAGACAGAGAGAAAGAAAACAGAGGGAGGGAGGGAGAGGAGAGAGATGGGTCAGAACTATACAATAAGAGACAGAAGACAGATGGAACTGCTTGGATGAAATGTACCTCAATAGGGAGAGAGGCGGAGAAAGAGAGAAACGCGAGGAAGAAAAGATGGCGGAGATGTGAGAGAGGGAAGACTCTGGGAGGAGAGCGGGCTGACTATGAAAAGAGAGAGTGTGGAGGACGGGGGGGGGGGGGGGCGGGTTATGAGGAGAGAGAAAGAGGAAAGAGAAGGAGAGAGAGAGAGGGTGAGTGAGATTGGTTGCTTTACGCCCTTATCAACACATTTAAGATGGTTATATCAAGGGCGGGAGAGCTCAGAGAGAGAGAGGGAGAGGGTGATAGGATAGGAGGAATAACGAAATCTAGACACTACTAACACACAAGAAAACAAATACAAAATAATCCAGGCAGCAAACAAATAAAAGAATATGTCATTGTAAAATTAAATTCGATCACGTCTACAAAAACATCATCTAAAGTGGTTTAACTTCTAATGAAAGCCCAGCGGTAATTTAAACAAAAGAAAATCTAAATTTATATAATAAGTCCCTTTTAACATGAACAACTATTACCAATCGTTTCCAGAACAAAACTAAGGTAAATTATATACAATTATTGGAGGGTATGGGGTATTTGAGGCTAGGTCTATGGTCATTACCTCTTCTCTATAAAGTTTGTGGTACTTATACTCTTGTTTTCTTCTTGGTTTTGGGAGTTTGATTGACGTCACTATACTCTGTTAAAAGATTCTACTTTGGATTACCGGGACCTTTGGAAAACCTTAAAGCAAGCTTCAATTTACTTCAAATATATTTATTCCTCATTGTTCTTTGTTTGACAAAAAGGTACTTAACCTTATTACAGGTCGCCTTGTTTTGAATCTTTATTGAAGAATAGATGGGGTCGGTTTATAAATAAATGGAGTCGGGTCTATAAATAGTACATCCATTTTGTCATCGGTAGCCTGGTCTTTACTTGTTAAATTATTCAAATCAAGTTTCTATTATTGATTACAATTTTTAATTCCACTTCTAGTCTAGTGAATCCATGACATTCATTCGGGAATAATATATAATATATTCAATAATTAACTCATTACTATACTTATAATTCCATGTTATGTTAATACCTCTGCACATAAATTTGAAATCTGAAACGAGTTCAAATATTCAACGTGTACTCTACTTACATGAGATCACATTATATACATTTGTGTTTTGTTCCGCCATATTTGTATTCAGTATCTACAATGTATTTTACTTTATTTCATTTAATTGAGTTGAGTGAGTGAGATTGGTTTGCTTTACGCCCTTATCAACACTTTGAAGTGTTATATCAAGGGCGGGAGAGCTGAGAGGGAGGCAGTTTATGATCATACCCAGGAAATAGAGATAGAGAAGAAGGGAGAGAGAGACAGAGAAAAGAGACAGAAAGGCACTTTAAGGTCTTACCCAGGACCAGGCACTTTAAGGTCTTACCCAGGACCTATCTTTTGATATAATGTAATAAATAATGTAGTAAATTATATTGATTCATTTGTTTATATTATTGTATATTCCTGTGTTGTCAGATTGAGGATGTAAAGAGAGGACAACTGAAAGATCTGTTCACACAAGAGCTGCGTATGACTACGTTATTGCTATGGTTCATCTGGTGAGTAAATACTCTTAGTCAAATATACATTATAGTCACTGCCATGAACAGTTCTTGGGCTATACCTACCTTAGGAAGAGACTAACAGGATTAATAACCTTTAGTTTCTACTTTGAAGTCATGGGGTAATAACTACCTTAGACAAAGACTATAATGATTAACAACCTTTAGTCCCTCCTTGAACAGTCCAAGGGCTATAACCACCTTAGGTAGACTAACAGGATTAATAACCTCCATTTTTGGTCTGCTGGTGCAGCGTATGATCTGTCATAAATGTATTGAAAATATTTCAGTGAAACCAGAACATCCTTTTGACAGTAATCTTGAAATTCACAGCAATATGGAAGCTGAGCTTGTACTCACAATCCAGGGATCTATTATTGGGAAATGATGTACACTGTACTCTACTGCAATGTACACTGTACTCTACTGCTACTCAACATGTATAAATGTGTTCTTGTCTTACAGGCTAGCCAATGCATTTAGTTACTATGGAATAGTCTTGATGACCACGGAGCTGTTTGAGTTGGGAGATGAATGTCACGGTAAGATATATATATTATATACCTCTGAGTGAGTGAGTGAGATTGGTTGCTTTACGCCCTTATCAACACTTTGAAGTGTTATATCAAGGGCGGGAGAGCTGAGAGGGAGGCAGTTTATGATCATACCCAGGAAATAGAGATAGAGAAGAAGGGAGAGAGACAGAGAAAAGAGACAGAAAGGCACTTTAAGGTCTTACCCAGGACCAAGCACTTTAAGATACCTCTGTTTTGAATCTTATATTTCTCTTAAACTTGCGGTATTTGAGTAGGCGGGTCTCGTCCTTTACTTGTTGTTGTAAAACGAAACCATCTGGTTCTATACAGACACCCACTCGTATCATAAATACCTGACACAGCTACCACAATGATGCACTGCTGACACCTGGTGGTAATTGTTTACAATGATAGACCCAGCAAATGTCCTTCAGGTCTCTTGTGCTCCATGTTACTACTTCTGGGCTCATCTGGGGCCTTTTTAAAGGGCTCCTGAGTGTGTGTGTGTGGGGGGGGGGGGCTCCTGAGGGTTTGTCACTAAGAAGATTCTTTTGTCATTTGTTGCTTAATTTTATTGGCCGATTTTTGGTCACTAAGTCAGTGTTTTTGTTGTTCATCACTGGCTGCCCATGTTAGTGTTTCTGTTGTTCATCACTGGCTGCCCATGTTGATTTGTCGATCATAAGAACAGGCCATGTTGATTTAAGGCATCAAGAGCCGTTTTTAACAGTGATACTTCAGGAATATGTTCATCACATTCCTCTTGTGTGGTGAGTGAGTGAGTGAGATTGGTGGCTTTACGCCCTTATCAACACTTTGAAGTGTTATATCAAGGGCGGTAGAGCTGAAAGGGGGGCAGTTTATGATCATACCCAGGAAATAGAGATAGAGAGGAAGGGAGAGAGAGACAGAGAAAAGAGACAGAAAGGCCCTTTAAGGTCTTACCCAGGACCATCCTCTTGTGTGGTTGACATCAAAACTTAAACATTATTATTGGCATTGCATGTCACATGTTTAGCCAAATACAGACATGTTGGTTAATGTTTATAGGTGGAGCCAACACAGGTGACAAGGTGACAGATCCGCCCTGTAAACTACAGTGTAGACAACTTGTACTAATGCCTGTAAACTACAGTGTAGACAACTTGTACTAATGCAGATATTGGTTAATGTTTATAGGTGGAGCCAACACAGGTGACAAGGTGACAGATCCGCCCTGTAAACTACAGTGTAGACAACTTACACACAAGGATTACACAGATCTCCTGTGGACCACAGCTTCAGAATTCCCAGGTAAAGTTATCTAAAGCTACAATACCAAACCAAGTATTACACAACTACTAACATAAAAGTCATTTTGAGAGATTAACCTGCGAGGCCAAACCGGGGTGTTGACAATTGTGTTGTCACAGGAAAATGAGTCGTAAAATATTCATTTTGAGGTATCATTATATTTGACAAGTTGAGATCAAGCGAATTCCAATGTTGTTAAACAGTAGGACATCTAATAAGTATTTCTATATTTTAAGTTTGGTATTTTTTGTTTTGAAAAAAAGGTTCCCAATATTTCTGAGTGGACGTTAAGTAGCTAAATATACTCATTAGGATGACCTTAAAAGTGCATGGATGTATTTAATACAGTCTTGAAATTTGATACATGTATTCATGCTACAAAAATATAACTACAACACTTTAGAAAATAGCAATTTTGCGATTTGTAACACATTTTCCTGAAACCCATAACAATTACTAATGAAAGGTTCCCCTGTCTGTTGCAGGTTTATTTGTAACTATAATAATTATAGAGTGGCTGGGTCGAAGGAAAACAATGGGTATAGAATTCGCTGTTTTCTCTTTCTTCATATTCCTCGTTAACATCTGTACCACAAGGTAAGCTAGGAATATAATAACTCTCACACAGTATTTCCCTTTTCCGTTGACTTTTTGCAACTTGATCCCAAATTCAATTCAATTTAATGAATATCCATCTAATTGATACTAAAGCTAATATCCTTGAAAACCTTGAAATTATTTGTATAAATTTCAACAATGATTTGCTTTGAGTCCTCAAAATTTGAAAAGGGTGACATTGTTTTCCAAACTGTATTAATCAACGCTAAATATTGCTTTATTGCAGGACTGTTTTAACAATGTTTCTCTTCATCGGCCGTGCTTTCATATCGGGGGCATTCCAGGCAGCTTATGTTTACACCCCAGAGGTAAGCAAATTTAATGATGTTCATTAATTAAAGTAATTAATTAATCCAATCAGTGACTATTAGTGTCAATATAGAAGTGTAAATATGGAAATCGATTACACCAGAGAAACAATTCAACAACTGTTTGTACATGGTATATATGGGTCAGATTTTCAGAAAATATACAATTGGCAGCTGGACACATTTAGTAAATTGTGCTAAATTAGGCTGAAAAATGAATAATAACGGGCATGGTATATCTGGGTATATTTGGTATCGTGTTGATTTAAAGTATCAGTTATGTTATATTAAACTGCATTTAGAAGCTCATTTTTGGCTTAAATGTGGGTTATTTGAGAGGATTGGTGAAGACGAATTGTACATTTTCTGAAAATCTGACCCATATCCATATATAAATGATCTATGTATGTGTTTTATCCATCTGCTCTTCCTGTTGTTAATGTAACTAAACCTTATGTTGCAGGTTTACCCGACCACCACACGGGCTCTGGGACTGGGCTCCTGCAGTGGTATGGCGCGCATAGGAGCTTTAGTCACACCTTTTATAGCCCAGGTAAGTCCAAAGCTAGCTGCATTATCGGGAATATTAATCAGTAGTTTTAATCAGAAACAGATTGGTCTATCTTTTGGTGCATTGACAGCTTACTTTAATATAAATAAATTCATGGGTCTAGAAATTTTGTACTTTTGGCAATCACAGATGAACGCCTGAATGTTTTGGTCCATTCTCAACACATTGTAATAACAAATATGATGCGTTTCAGGAAAATGAGTCACAAGTCGCAGAATTGATATTTTTCAAAGTGTTTTTTTGACAAAATGTCTTTATTAGAATGTTCTGATTTTTAGAGGGTTTAGCACTTATAGTCATATGAATCCATGTAACAAGTTTCAGGACATTGTATGAAATAAATCTATGCGTTTTGAAGGCCTGTGTATGGAGTATATTTAGTTACTTTACTGGTAATTACCCATCCAAAAACATTGCAAACTTTCTTTTTCAAAAATAAAAATATCAAACTTAAAATATAGAAATACATATCAGATGTCCTAGTGTTTACTATCGTTGGAATCGGCTCGATCTCCTCTTTTCAAATATGGTGATATCTCAAAATTTATATTTTGCGAAAATTCCTAAAACGGATCACAAATGTGATATCTGTTAGACATTAGTTCTCCAGCAGTGTGATATGTAGATTATATAGGGTGTGTAAGTGTCATGGCTGCATGGCTGGGTTCAACACGCACCTGGTACTACTACCAGTACAGCAGGTGCCATTATGGCCACATAGGATTAGCATTGCAATGATACGTTTTCACAGTTTTTAGACCTTCAAAATTCTTCATTCCTAATTCTGACCACTGGATAGCCATATATAGGGTCAAACCATTCCAAATATGATGACCAGAGACTTCAGGACTTTGCTGGGACGATGAAGAGAGAGGATATTTGTCCACAATGCTAAACCTATGGGCATAACATCACTTCCTGTCCCAAAAGTGGTATAAAACAAGATTAACCCAGTGAAACTGAACAATGACACACACACTATAATGACACACTCACACACTATAATGATGAAGGGTTAGTTTGGTCACGGTAGAACTGAGATGAAGGAAAATTAAAATGACAAAACAAAGGTAGAAAATTTGGCAGGCGACAGAAATATTAAAACAAAATGAAATCAGTAAATATCTAGTAACATCTAGATGTAAAAGCACTTGAATAAACACCAGGTGTTGGTGTGGGAACAAATGAGTAGATCCCACCACTGCAAATACTGAGTAAGAACTGATTTTATTCTCTGAGCATGGCCACATGCCTCCAACTACATGATAACATATTCCACTCATTCCAGGTGATGCTCCGAAACTCAGTAAATTTGGCCATCTCGTTGTATGGAACAATATGTGTATTCGCTTCAATAGCTTCATTTATGCTCCCCATTGAGACAAAAGGCAGAGAAATGAAGGTAAGTAATAACATATCTATTGTAATAATATATCTAATATTGTTCTAACAATATGTGATTTCTGCAAGGACATTTTGAATTTAGATTTGCATGTGTCATGGTAGTTCTCTGTAACAGAAAATTTGGGAAAGCATTCCTATATTGTCATTGTGAATGGGCATGGGCTATATAAACTAACAAGTCTTTACTCTTCCCAACATGCATCTGGATTTGATAAGACAGTTATATAAAACAGCAACATATCAGAGTACACTTGCTCAGTATGAGAGAGGTGATGACTCAATAGAAAACATTGAAATTGTCCAAAGGAATATCTTTTGATATTTTATAGCAGGGCCTTTGGCCTCATAATCCAAACAAGTTCAATAATTGGATGGACAAAGACTCTTTGTCAGGATATTATGAACCAAATAATAGGTTTAAAGGAGCCCTAAAAAAGGAGCAATCACAGAACTGCCGAGAAAGCTAATAACTTAAATGATAAATATTTTATAAACATTGCCCTATTTGTACTTGTAGGTTTGTGGTACCATGAATTATGAAGAGTAAACGGCACTTATAGAAGTAAAACAATGATTTTAATTTTCTTATTTCAGGATTCACATTTACAATCAAAAGGAGTGGAGCATCGTACTGTTCACTAAGATACTCACAGCAAAGGATTCCAAAAGAGAAAATTCAAAAATAATTTCTTCTTTAGAAGAACAGAACAAAAAGGATCAATATTTATTGTATGTACTCCGAGCTCAAGCCATGTAGTTACCAATGCACTGAAGTGAATAGGGTCTTGTTCTAACCTTAGGTGGCAGCACTAGACTTCATCATCTATTTTCTTGTTTTCTATGTGAACACCATCTACAAATGCTTAATAAGTAGAATGCCATCGCTTAAAAAATGAACATAGCATTGTAAGGACATAAATGTCTTTGGAGTGTTAGCAGGGTAAATATATGAAAAATATTTTTCACTTAAGAACCCTATACATCTTTCGATGTGTTCAATGACCAACTAATTAACTTAGAATTAGAAATCTTTGATGTAACATTTTTCAAATTTGTCTCATGGGACAACACAGTGTACAACAGTTGAACTTCCACCCAGATAATGACATGAAATTGTCAGTGGTTCACTAGTTATTCAAACTTGCTGTCTGAAATCTGTTTGAGAATTAATATCTATGATAAAAAAATTCAAAATGTCAATAATTTATCATACCTTCTAGAATTATGAAGTGTTTCTTGTTCCAATTTTAGATACAATATGAGGGATACATTGACAATATAGAAAAGACTTATACATTTGTAGCGGAGCTTTCCAACACTGTTATTACTCTTTGTAAATGAATAGTTTTTATGGGTTTTCACTGTACCACGATCTCCACATCTAGATGTCCATAACTTCCTTTGAACGCATTTTTGGTAACCCTTGTCATTATGTTTGGATTATTATGTATATATTATGGAAATGATACAATTGAACCAGTAAATCTGTGTACATATATATGGGTATTTTCACAGGTTCTTAGTTCAGCCAACGGTTTCTATGGACCGATGTATCTTCTGCAGAGCAGGAATCATATTTATTCTTCCCATAGGAAGCTAGAGTCAAATTGAGTAAAAAAAAGACCTACCCTTTACTAACTTGTTTCCAGTGAAATTCACACTGAAAATGGCTGAGAGTAGGTAGTTTTAGAATTCCACCGAAATCTCCTCAAATAATTATCATTTCTTAGAGCTCATCCCTGAAGTTTGTAACCTTTGGTTTTTCAGATGTTCTCAAAACATTAGGATCAGAATCATTATGTTTTACTATATTTATTGGAGACCACGTCTTTATATTAAGTGCTTAATTCTGTATGATAAATTTAAAAGAAATATTGTCCATTATTTAAATCCAAAAGATTCATTATTGATATGGGTAAAGTTGCCATCCAAGCTCATCACAGCCCAGGCCAGAGTCAAGGCTTCCATAGGTAAATTTCTAGGTCAAAATTTGTCAAGGCTGCTAGTCCAATACATTTAAACTCTGTGAGATGTTATCCTTAATCCATTACAGCAGATGTTATTGTGCTAACTCAGTGTAACTGTATTAAGGCTCATAGTTAAAGCTAAACTGGGATGGGTTGGGAGCAAAGATCAGATTTTTTCAAGTTCAAGACTGATTTTCAGAGTGTCAATGACCATAGCAGAAGTTACAAGGGAGTCAAACCAATTTGACCATTTTTAAGGCTACTCCAGTCCTTGCATTTATTTGTCCAAATTCAAGGCTTTTCATGGCCCCACAGAGACACTGCCAACATATGAACAAATCAGGGATGTGATTTATTGTGACAGATTATTCGAGCTAATATGCAGCATATTGTTTAAGCTGAGGTTTGTTATAACAGAAATAAATGAAATAATCCCTATTTTAAAGCTGCATTCTCAGCTGATTTCAGAATGACCAAAATAAAATAAGATAATGGGTGAAGCATTAGTTGGGTCCATGTTATTCTGCAAGTATTTGTCAAACAGAAGTAAACATAAAACAGAGGCTGGTCTCCTTGGATATAATCACCTAGCAACAGATTCCATTGTTACATTGTCAATGACAATAGTGTCATATGCATCACATTCCTCTTCTGCACGGCAGCCGTTGCTGGAATGCTCTCTTCCAAAAACGACCTTTGGCCTACACAAAATAGTCTGTATTTCAGGGTCGAGAGGAAGAGTGAATCCAAAATTGAAAATTATATTTTATTGATTAAATCTCTATGATAAACTGCACTTTCAGCCAGTTCATTTACAGCCAATCATTATAATTATTTTCTTTTAAGTTTTACTGAATACGGCAATAGACAATATCTTTTGGTGTAAATCCGGCACCTTAATCAAAATATCTTGATTGGCGATATGCCAGATTTTCACCAGATGTAAAATAAGCCATGGCAGTATATGATGGGCTGAGGCTGAGAATGCAGCTTTAATTGAGAAACAAAAGACATTATTCTAGTTTATTCCAACACTAATGTTACTATTATGACTGGACCCATATCTATGTATAATCATGTTTCTGTTACATCATATGTTACATGTTAGACCTGGGAGGTGTGATATAAAGGCAGGAGTAGCAACACCTGTCTCACCAACTAGCAAATAGTTCCAAGACTAAATCAACAATTTAATGTTGAATCTTAGTGTTCAAATTAACACTACCAGCCATGATGTTCCTGTAAACATTAAATAGCCCTTAAATACTTGCATATGGTTTGCTACTACTCCCTTTATTTCCCTCCCTGAATAGAAGTAATTACCGATACAATGTTTGGTCATGAGTTAGTATTGAGTCAACCAAAAGTATTAAATGAATTATCTTGTATCGGTGAATAGTTATAGTTGATGAATGATGCTATTAATAGAATCAAAGCTTCATACTAATGAAACTGAAATCGAGGGGCCATATATTCCAGACACTGTCCATTGTATAGATGTATATATGTTATATATGAGTATTCATAGGTTGTATTCAATTTGGTGATGACATTTTCTGGATCTGGATAGAAGGGGAGGTTGATGTAAAGGGAGAAGACACTGATTCGAGTCACAGACTTTGTAATCTAGGTTTGCTTATGAATGTTTATTTAATGTTTGTCAAAGAATCAATACTTTTCCATGTGTAGTAAATCTTGCCCTGTGTATGGATATGTAGTAAGCTTGGCTTCAGATAGGTTTGAGATGAAATAAGTAGGTATGAGTGCTATGTTAGTTATCTGAACAGCTCTCTCAGCTTCTCTGCACACCATCCACATGACTCACAACTGTGGTCCCCCTAGCAGACAACTTTGTAGGTAAAGGGTGGTTTCCACTGGCTGCGGTAAGCGCTGCGGTTAGGTTTGCGATGGTGAGGAGTGGCGAGGTTCTGCTTACATGGCCAGTGAACCTTGTAGGCAGGACCTTGTCATTCCTCTCCACCTACAGAACCAGCATAAACCATCACAAGGCTTACCCCAGAGCTTACCGTAGCCAATGGAGACCCCCGCTTAAAGCTCCTGGATTTGGTAGAAGTAGCGCAGCAGACTTTAGTACATGAGTCAAGGCTTGATGCCTCTCCCTTTTGTCTACCTCCCTAATCCGGAATTGTTTGTGATACTTATCCATGTTCTCCTGAGTGAGACCTCTAGGATGTACAATAAACATTGGAACGTTTCAAACGATCTTTTTTAAATTGCAATTTTGGAATGGATTTCAATCAAAACCCAATTATATGCAAAGGAGTTCCACTTTTTGATATTAAAAATGTTAAAATGTGTAAAACAGCGGAATTGTAACAATCTTTAAAGTTCCAAGTGTTTAATTACATACCCTAGTGGCCTACCCTATAATGAATAATGACAGAGTTACAAGAACTAGAAGTTCATATAATTGACTGAGTGTTTTGATGTTTGCTTGTTTGAAGGAATGAGATTAGGATTTGTTGAATATATTCTGTGAGGAAATGGTAACCAATCGTTGATTTAATTGTTAGTTGGTTAACAGATGGTAATGTTTAGATGAATTCTGAGGGAATATTTGTTGTTAGGTTCTTCTCTTCTTCTAAATTGAAAGTATTGGATATACTATTTATATAACTATTTATCCAGAAATGAAAAAATAGTTAATGTTCATTGTTTGTAAAACTAATTTTACCAATGATAACCAACAATATGACGGCGCGAAGAATTCTTCTGAGCAATAAAATTGTTAGGACAAGTTATTGAATGCATGCATGTACAATGTATAGAAGGACTATAGAATGAATGTAAATTGGGTAATTATTCGAATCATTCATAGACGTTATATAACAATTGTCCTAAAATCTTTGAGGGAACAAATGAGACACAGAGAGAACTAAAGAAAGAATGGGAAGAGTATTTGTTGCCAATGTGTATACTATGGCTCTTGGTATGAACTACCCAATGTACAATTAATAAGTATCTAGGAGTTATATGTAGTATGAATATTATTACATAGATATATAATTGTAAGAGCCTGAAATGTGTAAAGGGTGAAGAAGTAAAAGAATACACATACATGGATGAATAAAGAAATAAAGAAGCAAATTTCACAATGTAATCCCTCTTCCTGTTTTTATATTGAATAATCAAAAAATTGTATTATTCAATTTGTGACAATGAGGGTCAGGAGTTTAACAAATCAACAAGGTTGACTTAAGTTATATTTGATTGCTACATTTATTTTTGGTTTGGTCTATCTTAAACTGGCTATTTCGATGGTGAAAAGTTCAGAATATTAATTCTATTCATGAAGAAATTTTTCAAAGTTTAAGTTAAGAGAAATAGACAATACAACCTGAGCACACAGAAATACACTGTATGTGTTTACAGTACAATAATTCGCAGCTAGAACGCGAGTTAGCACTGTACGCATACAGCTACTATAATAGCTACTATCTTTTGGACTATTGCCTTAAACTCCATCACCTTAAAGAACTGCTATAATTTAAGTTAATAAATTTGATTCCAAACATTGAATCTATTACAAGTTGCACCACTTTCACCATTTAACACTTGACTGAACTACATGTATAAATTTACTACTGGGCTCACTCAACTGACAAGTTACTTAGCACTTATTAGACGAGTTGACGCACAGCGCGTAAATAAAAAACGAGATCGTAGATCGAGTTCTTTACTTATGCGTCCGTGCGTTAACGAGTGCGTGTATAATAATGACAATTTGATAATCAGACTAGCAAGGAGATCTTACCTAATGAAAATGATCTATCCATCTATAGTATTATTAAAATAGAACATATGGAAGATAAGAACTATTGGATCATTTATATATTATAATATGTGATGCGTTTCAGAAAAATGAGTCATGAGTCGCAAAAATAGATTTTGAGATACCATTATATTTGAAAAGAGATCAAGCCAATTCCAATGGTGGTAAACATTAAGGACAATGAATTAGTATTTCTATATCTGAAGTTTGACATCTATATTTCTTGAAAAAATGTTTTCAATATTTTTGGGTGAACAATTTTGAAATTTTTAGAGACTTACCGTGGTAGTTGAATTATAAAATTTTTATTTTTATGAGCAACACATATGGTGGCGGGAGTAAATAGAGGACAATGTCAGATCAAACAATATTTCTTTGCGAGCCATGCAGGAAGGTATCTTGGCGGCAATGATCGCGTTGGCCTCAATCGGCAACATGATCCTGAAGCAAGGGGAGAAGAACAAGGAGATGGATGTAGTTGGTAAAAATCTCCTGGATGTTTATTCTTTCTTAGTGAATGTGCATTGCGGTCTTTCAACCAAGAGGCGTGATCTTCTTAAACCCAAGATATATCGGGCGTATGCTAAGTCAGTCGCCAACATAAAGGAGGAAAATCCTGTGTGGCTTTTTGGTGGGAATCTTTTTCTTCCCTGAAAGCTGCCAAAGCAGCGAACAAAGTTCAATCAGCTTTAACACCTCAGGCTCCTAGACCAAAGGGACAAGTTTGTCAGCAATGTCCTCGTTTCCCTTTTAAAGGTGTTAATATGCAACAGTTCATGCAAGGTTTCATTGGGGGATTCAGACCGAACTTCCAATTCCAACCTCGGTTTCCAGCTCCTCGTTTCCCCATGAGGGGGGAGGTTACATGCCTTTCTGCATGACTCTCAAAGAAATATCGTTTGACTACAGGACAGTTGAAATACAAACTAACTTTCATTACTGTTATAAGTGAACAGAGAAAGTATATTTGCACCATTACAGATAAATATTATGATTATATAGGCAGTATGCTCAGAAGGAAACGTTGAGTTGATAATAAACCAGGTCTATCAATTGTAATATGTACCATTGTTTTTATCATTATTTTTGTTTTGTTTTTGCAAAATCCTTTCTTCCATTACAAGACATTTAGGGCTGAAGGATATGAATGTAGCTCCAGAGTCAAACACCTTAAAGAAAATACTTTCTTACATTGTAACCACAACAAGAGTGACCAAAGCATTGAGTGAGAAGCTTTCTAAGAAGTATTTTTTCTCAATGCAACGAATGCAAGAAACTATGAGGGTCACCAAGGCTGCATTTATGAAGAAAATAATCCAAGAGTTTTGGAGTGAGTGAGTAATGGTTGCTTAATGCCATGACGACATCCATTTGGAGTCATATTCATGGCAATGAAAGTTAGTGAGATGGAATGAGATGAGAAAAGTGATTTAGTTTACAGTACAGCTGTAAATAATACAAACAAATAAAACAAAGAATAAAATGAATATAGCAATAACAAAAGTTTGGTTTTGTATGAAAGAGACTATAACAAAGAGAACAGACCAGCAGTTCTTAGATAATTGATGACATTGTCACCATTGACCGTTTTAAAAAGTGTTTTGAGGTCAGGAGCATTGAAATATTTTATACGGGTATCATGCAAGTCTGCACATTCCAGTAGGATATGCTTGACAGTGAGTGGGGTTTGACAAGCAATACATTCAGGCTGTGGTTCTCACTTCACCAGGTGGACATGGGTCAGTCTGGTGTGTCCGATAAGACAACGAGAGAACACAACTTGTTCTCGCCTGGTGTTAAAGGAAGCCTTAATAGGTTCTGCAAGCATTGGTTGTATTTCATGGAGTTTGTTGTCAATACATTCGTCCCATTCACTTTGCCAAATGGACTGGGTATGTGTTTTAATGAGGGGCCTCAAGTCAGATGGAGGGAATGGACATACAGTGATTTCTTGATTGAGGGCTTGTCTAGTAGCTCTGTCAGCAAACTCATTCCCTGGAATGTTGACATGACCAGGAACCCAGCAGAACTGGATATCATAGTCAGCATCTGTCAGGGAGTTCAATTTGTCATGAATGCACATGACTGTTGGATGGTCAGTTTCTAGATGGGCAAGAGACTGCAGGACAGATTTGGAATCACTAAAGATGATGCATGCTTTGTGGTCTGCATCAGCAATACACTCAAGAGCCATCAGGATGGCTTTGGCTTCAGCAGTGAAGATGGAGCAATGGTCTGGAAGCCGACTGCTCAGTCTGGCTGTACGGCCAAACCCTCTTGCCCTTCTTGGAGCCATCAGTGTAAAAAGCCACATGGTTGAAGTAGTGGGATCTAACGTTGTTAAACATTTCGAGATATGTAAGTGGGGAGGTATCCCCTTTTTTTCTTGCAGTCAGGTCAAAAATGATGTTAGGTTTTTTCCTGAGCCAAGGAGGGATGCTGGGAGTAGTCACTAAGGACAACATGTTGAGATCTGCATTAAGTTCTCTAATGCTGGTTCTCAATCTCAGACCAAATGGTTTGGTGTAGGTCGGTCTGGCATCAAAAAGATCTCTGTTGTTTTCACCAAAGATAGCACTGTATGCAGGGTTTCGTCTGCTGCTCCGTATTTTGGTTGCATATTGGAGTCCCAGCTTAAGTCTCCTATTCTCGAGGCAGGCTTCCCTGCATTCAACCAAGAGGCTCTTCACTGGTGTTGTTTTAAAGGCTCCAGTAGCCAGCCTCAATCCTTGGTGGTGGACTGTGTCTAGCTGCTTTAGCCAGGACTCCCTGGCTGAGCCATAAATGGTACATCCATAATCAAGCTTTGATCTTATTAAGGCTTGATACAGATGTAGGAGTGTGTTTTTGTCCATTCCCCAATCCATACTCGAGACAACCTTCATAATGTCCATAGTCTTTAGGCATTTGTTTTTGAGTGCCTTGATATGAGGTGCAAATGAGAGTTTGCTGTCTAATGTGAGACCAAGAAACTTTGTTTCCTTGACTACCTTGATGGGGTTGCCATCCAGGTATAGGCCAGGTTCAGGGTGTTCACTCCTGAGCTGGCAGAAGTGCATGGCCACAGTCTTCGATTTAGAAAACCGGAAACCATTGGCCGATGCCCACTTCTGTACCTGATTGAGGGCTAGTTGGAGTTGTCTCTCAATTACGCTCATTTTCTTGCCTTTAAAGCACACTAACAGGTCGTCAACAAACAAACTGTATGTCATGTTCCTGGGTATGGAATTGACAATGCTGTTCATCCTGATGTTAAACAGGGTAACAGAGAGTATGCTACCCTGGGGAACTCCCATCTCCTGAGGATGGTAGTCAGAGAAGGTTGCTCCCACTTGGACCCTGAAGTGTCTGTTGGACATGAAGTTCCTGATGAAGTTGGGTAAACGACCCCTTAATCCCATATTGTGCAGGTCTTTCATGATGCCATGCTTCCATGTGGTGTCATAAGCCTTCTCCAGATCAAAGAAGACGGCAACCACATGTTCCTTCTTGATGAAGGAGCTTCTCACCATTTCTTCGAGTTTGGTGAGGTGGTCAAGGGTGCTCCTACCATGTCTGAAGCCACATTGGAAGTCTGAAATAAGGTTTTCAGACTCCAGTAGCCAGACAAGACGGTCATTTATCATCCTCTCCATGGTTTTACAAAGGCAACTTGTCAGTGCAATGGGCCTGTAATTTGATGGATCACTATGATCTTTGCCTGGTTTTGGGACTGGTATGATGGTTGCTTCCTTCCAGTGCTGTGGAATGTTACCAGTATCCCAGATTTGATTGAAGATCTGAAGGAGGAGTGTGAGACCCCCCTCTGGCAAGTGTTTTAGGATTTCATAGTGGATTCTGTCAGGTCCAACAGCTGAATTGTGCGACCTCCTCAGAGAGTGGTCTAATTCCTCTCGAGTTAAAGGTTTGTTGTAGCTTTCTGCATTATCAGTTTGGAAATTGAGCTGGCATTTCTCCTGTTTCTCTTTGATCTTAAGGAAGTCTTGGGAACAACTAGCAGAAGAGGAAACAACCTCAAAGGCCCTGGCCAGCTCGCCAACAATACTTGGCATGTCAGCAAGTAGGACATTGCCCCGCTTGAGGTGGCTCACTCCCACAGATGGACCCTTTCCTTTGATTTTTCTAATCATGTCCCATACCTCTTTTGAGGGAGTCTTTGATGTTACATGGGATACATATTCTTTCCAGCAGGTTCTTTTTGCTAGTTTGATGGTCTTTCTAGCAGCCGCTCTTTTATTTCTAAACCTTTCCAAATTTTCAGCTGTTGGTTGCCTGAAAAATTTCCTCAGGGCCTTCTTTCGTTGAGCTATGGCCTCTTTACAATTTTTATTAAACCATGGGGTGGATGTGTTTTTTGTGGTTTTGTCGAGGTTTTAGGTACAGTCTCTTCTGCAATTGATATTAGTGTTTCTGTGAACTTGGAAGCTGCTTCATCATCAATAGGGATCTGGAGCTTCTCCTTGCAGAGGGAGTCAAAAGAACTCCAATCCGCCTTTGTGAGTTTCCATTTTGGGTCCCTTTGATTTTGATTTGGGGCATCTATCTTGGAAATGATAGGATAGTGATCGCTCCCATGGAGGTCATCAAGCACCTGCCAGGAGAGGTCTACCAACAGATCGGGAGAAGCGAGCGTCAAGTCAATCGCAGTGGAGGCACCAAGCCCAGGGTGGAGATAGGTCTTGGAGCCATCATTTAAGAGACATAAGGACTGATTTTGAATAAAGCTCTCGATAGTGTTGCCTCTGCCATCAAGCTTATCATCTCCCCACAGAGGGTTGTGGGCATTAAAATCACCCATTATAATGAAGGGTGGGGGTAGCTGGTTTGCCAAATCAGCAAGTTCCTCTTTTGTGGGGTCTGTATTAGGTGGTAGATACAGTGAACAGAGTGTGAGGGATTTATGTAGGGTAATTCTGACTGCTATTGCTTGGAGGTGTGTATTTAAATAGACTTGGCTGTGGCACAGGTCACGTCTGACAAGGACAGAAGATCCGCCTGAGGCACGGTCTGCAACAGGGCCAAGTCTACGATAACAGTTATAGCCTTTGAAGGTGGCAGCAGATTCTCTGAGGAAGGTCTCTTGAAGGCAGAAGGCAACAGGATCGTAGAGCCTTGAGAGGATTTTTAGTTCTTCAAAGCTTGCTCTAAAACCTCGACAATTCCATTGGAGGATGGGCATACCTATAACTTTTTAGGGTTATTTGGTGGCCCAGCCCGATTGATGGTTATTTTGGATGTGGCACCTCTCCCCCTTTCGGGCGGGGGGTGGTCCACATCCATATCATTAAGTGAGTACATAGACTCACTCAAGGGTCCTGAGGACCCTTTCCCCACCTTTAACTTTTTAGCAGGGTGTGGAGTTGATGCTTGGCGAGCATCAGTCACTTTCTTATTTTGTTGCTGTTTCATATTTGGAGTAGCAGATGGTTTGGGGGCCTCTGCTTTCTTAACATTTTCTGCATTGACTTTTGAGGTTGTTTGAGTTTGTGTAGCGATCACCTGTTTCTTTGTTTTGATTTCAATGGGGTTATCAGCCTCAAGCCAGGTAAAGGGTGTTTGACACTCAATACTCTTGACTCTTTTGGTTGCCCCAGCATAGCTCAGGGGTAGTAGCGCTGTTTGGTGGTAGGTCTCAACAATTTTTCGAGCCTCGGGATAGGATATCCCTCTCTCTGCTTTAGCTTTCTGGATCTCTTTCTCTTTTTGCCAGGTTGGGCATTGTTTGGACATGGCATTGTGGCTGTCTTGGTGGCAATTCACACATTTCTCAGGGTTCTGGCAGCCTTCGCTCTCATGACCCTGTTGTCCACATTTCACGCAGACAGCTTCATTTTTGCAGAAGTTTCTGCCATGACCGAATCTTTGGCACTTGAAGCAGCGTAGGGGATTTGGGACATACAAATCCACCTTCACATTCAAGTATCCAACTTTTAGGTTTTTAGGGGGGGTAGGTGCATTGAAAGAGATAATAAATGTGTTGGTTTGAATTTCCTCTCCGTTTTTCCTGATCGTGATCCTTTTTACATGAGTGACACCTTGGTGGCCCAGTTCGCTAATCATTTCCTCCTCAGTGACATCAGCTAGGTCTCGTGACCTGACCACACCCTTGGATGAGTTCAGGGACCTATGCGGAGCAGCAATGACAGGAATGTTTGCTAGATTCTTGAGTCAGGAGGTTTGTTGATTGTTGCTGCCTAGAGCACTCAACCAAAAGGCCATCCTTCATCTTCTTGACATTTTTAACTGTTCCAGCTACTCCTTGTATGCCTTTTTGTATTGCAAATGGTGACAATTTAGTAACCGGGTGCTCTGGGTTTGAGGAAGAAATAACTATAAAACGGGGCCATCTGTCTTGTTCGTGGGGATAGACCGAGTCTGAGTCCGATTCATGCAGTCGTTTGGTTGTTTTTTGTGTTGTACCCATAGTGAATACTGGTTTTCATCACCCATGGTCCCCACCCACCACGGAGTCCTACAAGGGGATGCACAGAGCTGCGGGTTTCCAGCAGATGAGCACCAGGGATACATGGGTGGTATACTCTTAAGATGAACAAAAACAAGTTTTGGCATCCCTTGATTAGCCCAAGCCACCGCCTTCTAGGAAATAAGTAATGGCAAATCAGCCAGAAATTTATCCAGAGTGTTGGTTTGATAGTTTTCAGAGGATTTTTACTTCCTAGGGCTTGACATGACCAGCCGATTGATCCAAGGTGGGCCAACCTGGACCTCCTGTCTAGGTGAAGTAAGAGCCAAAGAGCCGTATTGGGGAGGGGGAAGCCGCAGCAACCTTTCCCCTCAGACTCCAGGATCTCGTCCTCCACTGACACAGGTCGCGATTCACGGCAAACGAATCGCCGCATTTTGCTCGCCTTCTACGAGAAGTTATGCGGAACTGAGGACCTATTCTAACCCGGGTCCCCACAGGGTCCAAGAGTTTTGGCAGCAGATTTGTCAAAAAAATGTGGAGTTAGTGATAAAAGCATGACATTTTGCAGGAAGGTAGTTTTTTTCATACCCTTTCAAATAAGATGAACACCCACTTGATATATTTTATATTTATATAAAAAAAAGCTATTTCCGTGGCAACCAACAATTTTTTCCTTGTATTTGTGGTTTTTGTGATCACGTTTCTACAATTTAACTAGTTTAGCCTCATAAATTGGAATTGTGGTTCTTTCCTATGAGGGCTGTACGCCAATGATAATAAGTGACCTTTGTAAAGGTCAAGGTCACCATATATGACCTTATATGAACTACAAAAATAGTCGAAAATAGGCCTCATAACATTGTATTCACCCTGTTGAGGCAAAAACTGATAATGTATTGATTGAAAATGTAACAGACAAAAAAATTGATAAAAGCAACCAAATCTGGTGGCCATCGAATATCAGTTGCCATGGTAACCACAAGTTAAATACTTGAATATCCAAATGTACAAGTAGCTATTTCATTTTCTACCCTGACTAAATCCACCATAGTTACCATTCGTTCACTTTTGTGGAAGAATATTTTCAGTAGGGGTAGTAGTTATCAAATTAAAAGGTTCTCTGGTACCCTTTGAAACATACAACCCCATTCAAAAGTAAAATGAACATGATTTTTGGCCCTGCATCTTTCGGGACACACAAAAGGTACATGTTTCATGAGACACATCCTCCTTAGCAACAACCAATATGGCGGACAGCTAGGATGATTTTGCACAACCTGGTAGGTTTTCTTTACTCTTTAGTGTAGTGTTTTTTGTGTAATCATGTAAATGTACTAAGAATAGAATAATCAACTATAGAACCCAACATTGGTATGAGTTATATATTGTATATTTGACTTTTAATATATAAGATATTGCAAAAACATTTTCCAAAATGGAGACGTCTGCCTGTAAACAAACACTCCTTGGAAATAAGGCCATCTAAGCAGATTCCGATTGCAGAAAGGCTTATGTAACCCGTGTGTATACCAGCGGCAAAATAAGCGGTGAACAAGAGTGTTCTTTAGAATGCAAACCGTCCACCGCTTACGTTGTGTTACTGTATTGCAATTGATTTATCATTGTGGTCCAACATATATATATATATATATATATATACACAGAACATAAGGATGGGAAAGCGCAGTCTCAACTGAGACTCCGCCGAACCATCCATGGACACAAATAACCTAAAGTACGTGAAGTGTTCGTTAGAATGCAACCACCTACTGAGGGTCCTAGAAAATAAGATAGTGAACAACAAATGTAATACAACAACTTTATTATATAAAACCATAGGGAAATGTCCCTACAATAACTTACCTAACTCTAATGTCACTGAATATGTATACTTTGCATGGAAACTTATTGTAATTAATTAACTAATGTACAAGGGACCCCTTGGAAGAGCTAAGGCTACCATAGAAAGGGAGACCCATTTCCAGAATTATTGTTACTATTGTAGTGAACTCGGTTCGGGACTCTTAGCTTAGGAATAAAACGGAACAAGAATTACTCTCATACTCTGGTTTTATTACCTCACAACCTTAGACCAACCTTTCTGGACCAGCCAGAAAGGGAACATATACAATAGGAAATAGTATAAACAAGGTGTGGAGAATATCGATATCACAGATATTCTTATAAAAGCGAAGTTAAGAATAAGTAAAACCAGAGATTGGGTACGAACACATAAAGGAACATTTGCATAGCATAAAATGACAATATACAAGGAAAAGACACAATATAAAGTGATGAATACAAATAATAGTAAATAAGCTACAGACCACTCTTCCAGGGTCTGTGCTTCGGATAGATCCGAGAGCCCTTGACTGCCCTCTGGCGTCAGTCCGAAAGGACTGGAATCAACCAGCGGACAGTCTCGGACTCCCGGACTGCACTATTCCGGAACCCATAAAACACACGACCACTACAATACCCCCTCTTTCTTTTAAAGAGTTTAAAACATTGTTTAAAAATCGGGTAATAGAACAATAAAGCATATGAAAAGAGGAAAAATAATACAAATCACCACGAGTAAACACAAAAGTCACTCAACACAATAATAAAAGATCATAGACAAGTACAAGCAGGAGCATTTAGTGTCCTTACTACTGATACAAGTGGAAAGATAAAAATGATCCGTGTAAATGGCGAAAAAGTAAAAAAAATTCCTCCGGCTCTCTGTGAGAAAAATAAATCTCACTACTACATTCTGTAGTATAACAAATAAGAGAGAAAAGTTCATTACTTCATTACTTTAGTTCCAGTGGTTAATATCCGTGGGTAGTCCGATTCATCTTTGTGTCAATCCGAGTGCGTCCATATCCATTTCCAAGTCCATAAATCAGTCCAGTCATCATCATCCACACAGGTCGTTCCATTCCGAGTCCGAGCATCATTCGTGGGCGATCCGTGTTGTCGTCTGGTCCGTCCTATGGTCATCCTCCTTCACTGGCGATGAGGGTCCTTCTCGTCGTCCTGCTCCATGTCCATGTCGGCATCATCCTCCACGTCACTGTGGCCAGTTTTGGTTCCAGGAGTGGGGGGTGCCTGCATACCAGAGCCGGGCGACGACTTTAGAGGGGAGATCACTTTCTCGGGTCCAAACAATTGGTGGATTCCGAGATCTGATGCTCCCACTCCTCCCTGTCCCAGACCGCTTCCCTCTAGCCAAGTCCGGGCCCTGCTCTGTGAGCGTTGTCGGGGCGCGGACCTCTGCGTTTGCTGCTGCCTTGCAGCTTGAGCTGCGGATCCAGCAGCAGCAGCGGGAACCGTCCGAGAAGTCTCGGGGGACACAATCATCCGAAAGGGGGATGCTGAAGGATGGCTAGGTGTTTTAACACCCATCTGGGCCATCTGGGGGAGTTTCCCGATCTGTCCCAACAACTGTGATAGTACATCCAGTTGGAGGGCATTGACCTGGATCGCCCCAGCCTCCCGTGACCAGGATCGCCCCAGCCTGACCACCATCCACATGTAGAGTGGGGGCAGATGGATCTGTGACTCCCACACTCTCTGTTGGGTCCTGCTCCGGCGGAGAACTGGACTCCGCGGACTCCAACCTTGACCTCAGCCGCGCGTTAGCCTCCATCAAATCGCGGATTTGATTGTCCTTCTGGGCTAGGGACGCGCGCTGGGTCTTGATGATGACCGCCTGTTGGTTGTTCTCCTCTCGGAGGTTGGCGACCTCATCAATCCTACTCTCCACAGTCTCCAAACGTTGAAGGGGCGTGGTCAACGAAGCAATTGACCGACGTACCCCCTCGCTTAGAGCTATGGCTGCCTTCTCTAGATCCGTCAGGGCAGCTTCAACGTTAACGTCAACTGCCCGGACCAGTTCTTGGGTGTCATGGCGAGAAGGCAGATCTTCCTTGGCTTGCTCCACCCATTGCTGGGTTTTGCGGCCCTTCTTGGTGATGGGTGCCTCCGGATGGCTCGAAGACTGTCGTTTGTGCGTCTTCTTGGAGGTCTTTTTGTCCGAAGCGGGCCTACTTCCGGACTCAGGGGCAACGCTGCTGGAAGCAGAGCTCACTGACACCGAGTCTTGCTGTCCAGTTGCGGGTTTGCTAAGCCCAGAACTGGAGGAAGAAGAGGCTTTCCTCGCTTCGGCCTTCTCTGCAGCCTTTAGCCGGGTCTGGACTGCAGCCTGTGCCTTTCTTAAGACCTTCAGGTGATTGAAGGACAAGTACACCATCTTGTAAAAGAGAGGATTCTCTTTTTTTCCGGCGGTTACTGTGTCCTTCACCATGCGGGCCTGGGCCTTCTCCCGACTGAGGTTGTGCTGTCTCACCTCACCATTCATCAAGTGCTGGATAAGCTCACCCTTCCGATCCAGGACCTGTGCACAGCTAGTGTACGGGCAAGTCCAGGCTTGACGGAGGGGGGCGTGGCACTCGCACAAATGGCGAAAGAACCTCTCTCGGGTGGTGTAAATTTTTACACCCACATCTCGGAAACCAGTGTACCGACACACCAAGAAGGGGCAACGGTGTCCTGGCTTCCAGAGCATAGGGGACATCTTGAGCTTTCCCAAGGTGCCCTCATCCAAGCTGTCCTCCTGCAACAGCTCGGGCCAGATCTCGGACTCATAGCATTTCATTGTCCCGGGGAAATCAACGTCGTCTGAGTCTGATTCCGGACCATCAGAAGGAACCCGGAATCCTGGCTTGTCCGAACCAGGGTTGATGGGTGCTGTATTGTCGGGCTTATCCATTACAGCCTTGAAGTGCTCTAGACTTCCCCCAATCTCACCAACCCTAGCTCTCCACACAGACATCCGAGCTTTGTGGACCCTTCTCACCTTCTTAAAGGACAGCTTCGGATTCTGCTTCTGTTTCTTGGAAGAGGTGGTCCCAGCAGAAACAGAACTGGTGCTTGGTTGTGGCACCGCGCTCTTGCTTCTCTTCTCCTCTTCCGACCTACTTGACCCGCCTCGGGTCATGGATGCGGATCCCGATTTGCCACCGACAGGGTATCTGCGACTTCGGGATCTGCCCCGGGATTCCATGTCCTCATCGTCAGCCTTTTTAGGGCTCGATGGAGACTGGGATCCATCCTCACTTTTCCGGGGTGCTGACTGCTTCCTCGGAGAGCGGCGTAGGACATCAGGGTCGACAACAGTCTCCCCTTTGTCCCTCGGACTTGCCTCAGCTACGGGTTTGGCCTTCACCCGAAGCTTCGGCTCCTCCTTCACCACTTCCTCGGAAGCTTCAGTTTCCATGGCTTCGGACTCAGAACGGTCGTGTCCTTCGTCCTCCACCACTTCACTGACTTCGGCTGCTAACCTCATCAGATTATCAGCCCCCTCCTCGAGCAACAACTGTTGCTCCTCCGCCTCTGTCATGGCAGGGAGCTCAGTCTTGATGCCCTCGGCCATCAGTCTTTCCGCCTCGGCCAACTCCTTCTCGACTTGCTCAGCCATAGCCTTCTCCATCTTCGATTACTTTGCTAGAAAAGGAATACAAACAAAGCATTTTAATGACAAGACTCCATGGAATAACAAAGCCCGATTTCTGAGCCTTGTCCATTCTCGGACTGAGCTTCGGATGGCCCTTCGGATCCGAACTGTGCTGTCAGTCCCCCACTCCTTTAGCGTGGGTCGATCCGAACTAGGTTTCTAGCGAGCCAACACACCGTTGCCACATCTCCCACCAATCCGGAAGGGTTAATTACGTCCAAACATCATAATGGAATAAGTTAACAGGGCATGATGGTTCACTTCTATGCTAGAGAACAACATACAACACGCATACCCGTAGCTAGTATTTCTAACAGTGTGTATATCAAAATGGACGTAGCGGTACCAGGCACCAGCCCGCCAAAGTATAGAAATGCCAATCGGCAACAAAATACAGGGTACCATACGTTCAAATCTCTAGACATCTTACACTCATACAAGATCAACAACATGACAAGTCCTTTATGTACATCATCGCTTGATAAACTTACTGTACGGTTGGTGAAAGTCTGTCGGTTGCTTACTCATACGAGTTCCGGAAGCAGAATGGCAAAGGGTAGAACACTCTCGCCGCACCTGGTGCAACGCTAGTACTCCAACCCGACACCGCGACGGTAGCGCCAACGCTTCCCGCGCTCCTTCTCCGAGCACGCTCACATAGCATGATTGGGTGCTAATCCAATAGCTATTCTGATCTGCCTGTTGAGACATGACAGGCCCTTTGTTAATCTCCACTTTCTTTGCCATCAGGATAGGTTTAATTGCTACATTCTATCTGCTATAAATAGATTCCGATCTTACAGCAAGTTCCAGGTCTCATTGACCCGCAGTGCAAGCCTAGATCATGTCAATACCTATCGTTCAAACAAATACTTATTAAGACAAAGATTCGTCTCCCAGTCACAATAGAAATGAATCCATTACGCCGGTAGGGGACACAGCAGCAATTCTCCGGTCTACTGCCAGTCGGACTTCTCGTTGTGTACTTTTTTATTGAGCCAAAATCAGTTCGGTAATTTTAACTCATTTGATACCATATTCTATTTGATTTGCAACCGAACTGGGGCATTGCGCGTGCGCTTAGCCCTTGTCAGAGCTGGGGAAGGATTACTAGTATCCGGACCCGGATTATTTCTTGTCCGTCTACCACCCGGTAAGATTGGTGGAACAGCAGCGCCTGGTAACTTCCTAGGCCTCCCAACCCTTTTCTTCGGAGTTGTCGGAGCTTCGGGTTTATCCGGCACTACTGTTTTCCTAGGTCTTCCCGGTTTCCTTCTAGCCCTCGTCTTTTTCTTCCCCTGAATAACAGGTTGAGGCACTACTGCATTCTTTTTCAATTTGCCTCGGCCTTTCTCTGTCACAGGAGGAGGAATAGTTGACACAGGAGCTGTAGTTTTTACAGTATCCGCTCTCTTTGTCTTCCTACCCCTCTTTCGGACGGGCTTCTCTTGTCCTGCTGGTTTAACTTTTCGGGGCCTGCCTCTCGGCTTGGCCCCTATAGTTATTTTAGCTTTTGCCGCAGGAACTATACAATCTTTCCCAGCTACTACTTTCCCATCGATAAGTCGGAGAATATCTCTACCTGTTTTAGCCTGCTTCTGGAATTCGGACGCCCGATGCAGGTTCGCTGCCTGTATGGGTCCATTTTCGTCAAAGGCTGGCTTCAAGTAGTCTATATGATATCTCATCAGACCTTCCGAGGTTTCTAATTCACAGGTGGTACCTCCTATGAATCTTTTGATGACATAAGGCCCATCCCACTTGGGTCCGATCTTTTTAGAGGCCTTTGGGGGACAGAATCGGTATACTACCTCCCCCACTTGGAATCTCGGAGGACGAGAACGTTTGTCATAATCCCTTTTCTGATGGACTGCAGAAATTCCGAGATTATTTCTCACGTACTGGTGCCCCTTTCTCATACACTGTCTCAAGTGCTCCACATATCCCACTTTGCATGGGAAATCCAGTTCTCCTGGTGTCACACCATAGACTAAATCCATTGGTGCCACCAGCTCTGTCCCGAAGACTACAGAATTCGGAGTACAGAGTGTACTGGCATGTACCGTGGCCCGATAAGCATGAGCAATACAGGGCGCTAATATATCCCAGTTATCTTCAGTTCCATCTGTTAGACATGACAATTGTTCCACGAGGACACGATTGAGTCTCTCGCTTTGACCATTGCTCATGGGTCTGTAGGGAAGAGTAATTAATTTCTCAACCCCCAACATTTCTAACAAGGATCTTAAGAGCAGAGACCTAAACTCGGGAGCTCCATCGGTTTGCAAAGCAACAGGGCACCCGAATCGTAGGATCCATTCTCTGAAGAGTACATCTGCACAACTCTCTGCAGTGTGATCTGCCATGGGGTAGGCTTCGGCCCATTTCGAAAAATGATCCGTTACCACCATGATATAATTGTTTCCCCTGGGAGTTGTCCGAAGAGGTCCCAAGATGTCCAATCCTATCCGATTCCACCTATCCCCATGTTTTTCTTTCTTAAGGAGGGAAGTCCCTCCCCCTTGTCTGGATTTCCTCATACTACATTCCGGACAGGCCCGGATCCATCGTTTCAAATCGTACCTCATCCCTGGCCAGTAATATTTCATTTTAGCTGACCAAGAATTTTTAAATGTACCGAAATGACCCGAGATCTTCGGACCATGCATCCCTTGGAATATTTCCTTTCTCAAAGAGGCAGGAATGAGTTTCCTCCAATACTTCCTTCCTGTGGCTAGTCTTGTCCAACCCAGACATAGCACACCCTCTCTCATTTCCATATTACCCAGATGCTGGACAAATGTACGGAATTCATTGGATTCTCCAGCTAGATCTTCTCTGCTAGGGACATCCTCTGTACCCGCAACAATAGCCAGTAATCTTTTGATGAGTGGATCTTCCTGCTGAGCCTCCCGCAACACTTGCTCCTGTGTGCCTAAAGCCACAGTAGTGGGGGCAGCCACAGCATCATGAATACCACAATCCGAGCAATCTAGTCTTCCACATTTCCGAGTGGGAAGTCGTGATAACGCGTCAGCATTTTCATGCTTCTTTCCAGCACGATGGACAATCATATTCTGATCCAGACCATACTCTTGCAGCGTCAATAACCACCGCGCGAGCATATCAGTTGGATCCTTAAAGTTTAGCAACCAACGTAAGGATGCATGATCTGTCCGAACCACAAAGTTCCGATTTCCCAATAGGTAATGTCGAAACTTTTTCAGATAGGTCAGAACGGCTAAGAGCTCGCGTTTGGTAGCACAATAATTCTTCTGTGATTTAGAAAAACTATTGCTAGCATAGCTCAATACCACTTCTCTCCCATCCTGGATCTGAGACAAGATCCCAGCCATCCCGAAACCGCTAGCATCCGTGTCCAGAATGAAGTCTCCCACTTTCCGGGGAAATCCCAACACTGGAGAAGTTACTAGGGCTTCTTTCAGCTTGCTAAAGGCATCGTCACACCGTGGCGTCCACACTATAGGCTTGCTATAGCGCTTCTCTTTCCCTGCCGCGGTCACTACATCTTGCAGAGGGGCTGCTATTATTCCGAAATCCTTTTGAAATTCTCGGTAATAAGAAGCAAAACCAAGGAATTGCCTCACCTCTCTGGCGTTCTTGGGAATAGGCCAGTCCTTGACCTTTTGTACCTTCTTCGGATCAGCTTGAATGCCATCCGGAGATACAATTCTTCCCAAATATTCCACTCTTTGCCGAAAGAAATCACATTTCTTCGGTTTTAGTTTTAGACCATAGTCTCGGATTCGGTCTAGGACGAGTCTGAGGTTACTTTGACACTGCTCATAAGTCTCTCCGAAAACCACAATATCGTCCAAATAGACCAGACAGGACTTCCATCTGAGTCTGTCTAACATCTGATCCATCATGCGTTGGAAAGTAGCCGGGGCATTACACAATCCGAAAGCCATAACTTTGAATTGGAATAAGCCCACAGTGGACAGAAAAGCAGTTTTGTGTTTACTTTCCTCATCCATGGCTACCTGCCAATATCCACTCTCTAGATCTAGGGTGCAGAACCACTTGTTTCCTCCAAGGGCTTCTACACACTCATCTATCCGAGGTAATGGAAAACTATCTTTTATGGTCACTGCATTTAGCTGACGATAGTCGACACAAAACCTCTGGGTCCCATCTTTCTTGGCCACCATAACTATAGGAGCACCCCAAGGACTGCTGCTATGTTCGATCCGGCCTTCTTTGTACATTTTCCAGATCTCTGCTTCGGCCTTGTCTCTCTTTGCCACTGGTATCCGACGATACGCTTGCTTAATAGGGGCTGCGTCACCCGTATTAATAGCGTGTCGGACTTTATGTGTACATCCCAGTAGTTTCCCGGATCCTGGGATGGAGAAACAGTCCTGATATTCTTTCAGTAGATCTGTTGCACTTTTAATTTCTTTTTGATCCCGCAGGTCTGAGTCCGATATTAACTTAGCCAGCGGACACACAGTGGGGGGCATTTTCTCGGGCATTTCAGGTGAGATCAAATCATCATCCGCCACAGGTGATTCCATAACCTGTATTGAATTGATGATTACCTCTTCGATCACACCGTCATCCTCTTCCCCAGACATGACTGAATCTTGTGAAAGTAAAGTCACACTATACAATCTGCCTACCATTCTTCTCTTTCCGAGCTTAATAGCTCGCCCGGACGGATTACTAAATGCCACCACAGCCGGTTTCCCGTCACCTGATACGTATGTATTCAAGCTTCCCAAGGCATAGTCACTTAGTAATTTTTGGTCTGGCTCGAACATCAATCCATCCGATGTGTCTGAGCCACCGTGAATGTTTAATTCGGCCAGAGTCACTTTGCCGGGTACAAGGGTTACACCTCTTTTGAGTGTCACCTCTATACCTGCAAGTGAATTTCCGACCTGCACCGCCTTCACGGAGGACTTTTCTTTACTACTACCTTGTCTCTTCCAGAGTTTACAACTCACGGAATGACCGTAGTTATCCAAGTAAAGTAATCCTGACCAATCAAGACTACATCGATGCACATAATAAAAATCTGCACCGAGTATCCCATCCTCAGGGCCTTGTAAACCACTGACAACGAGACATGTAATCATATAGGTCCGTCCACCTATATTCCACGGACATAGCACGCTACCATAAGTGTTAATAGGTGTTCCATCTCCCATCGCACACACCGTTCGGACCGGCATCATTGGCGGTGGATGTGGAAGGGAATCATAGAACTTCTTAGTGATCAAACTGGTAGTAGCACCAGGATCAACCAAAAAGAATCCACTCATCCCACCTACCATCACTGGGGCATACCATCTCTCCCGAACTAATAACTTAGACGGGATCTCCAGAGTTTCCTTCCGTAGCACAGAAACCTTCTGAATCTTGGCAGGTTTATTACGGTTCTTCTTGACCATTAAAATCTGCCCTTCCTCAGCTTGGAATCCGGATTCCCCCCATCGTATATTAGGGTCATCCTCCGGACTTCTCAAAGGAGTACAGACCTTTGAAAGAGCTTTACCGTCCGGCAACGATCTAGATTCTCCACCTTTCGACTTGGATTCGTCCACACTTGGGATTCCTTCGAGCGTACTAAGCGGTGCCTGGGTTTCACTCCCGATCCCTACACTACTTTCATACTCCTCTCGGATTGCGGTATTATGAAGCGCCTTGCCGTCGACCCTCACTACGCTTCTCATGAGGGCCCCTTCTAGTTTTCCGAATTTCCTGCTGCGGCTGTCCTTGCTTCGGATTCTGCAAGGAGTTTGAACAGCCCCTTCTTCTTTGAACATTCAGAGATTCTATGTCCAAATTCACCACAGAAGTAGCAGGGTTTAGTTTTCGGAAACTCTTTCTTCCCCCTATACCCAGACCTCTCATAATAAGATGTTTTCGGGGCATCCGGGGTTGGTTTCTTGTGAGCCTGCCATGACTGAATGGCCTGTACAATTGCGCCAATGCCAGAGTCTTCTTCTTCTGACTCCACTTTATCACTGGCGTGCAATGCCTCAGTAATCTGGGCAATGACAGACTTCTTCGGGGTCTTGCTCTTATGCCCTCCACCAGCTTCAGGCGGTCCGAAAAAGTCCGGCGCTGAACTAGCGGTAGTGTTCTGTATGGATACAGTATTCACAGCATCCAAATCAGCTCCCTCGAACACCTCGGACCAATGGACGGCCTGTTCCAAGTCATAAGGTTCCTGGAGTCGTATCCACCAAGCTTCCTTGGCGTTGGATAGGCCATCTAGATATACCTTCAAACACAATGTGCGTCCGGTATAGTCTATTACATTGCCGAAGGCAATTCGGGCTTTCTTCACAACTTCATTTGCGAAGTTGCGACTAGTCTGATTCATTGTTTGTCGCGCAGCATAGAAGATGGCCTCCTTCTTCCGGGAGTTGTGTTCCCCGAAATTTGCCTCCATATGCTGGACAAACTCTGGGAGTTTCAGTCCAGGGGGTAACTCCCCCAGCTCCTGAACTTGGCGGCGGCAGGTACACTTCAGAAACATCAAGAAAATATCGTCTGACCAATTCTGAGCTTCTGCCATCACCCTCATCTCTCCCAGATGAATGCTCCAACTGTCTTTGGAAGAATCCCATTGCTTCAAGAAAGACATCTTCGGGACATGACTTGCCGCTTCATGCATGTACTCATAATGAAATGAGCTTGCAGCTGGCTCGGGCCCGTCATATCTTAATCCTTGTGTCAAGGATTTATCTTTGAATGAGTATGTTTCTCTCCTCATTGTTGTACTATGAGCCACAGGAACATAACTCCGCGAGGAATCAGCACCTGCACTACCAACAACATTATGACGGACATAGGTTCCATCCGTGACATGTCCACCCGGATAACCAATAGTGTTATCCGCCAGTTTCTTAATAGTGGAGATGCCAGCTCCTATGCCCGGTCTACCCGCTGTACCAGTGGGTGGGGTGACTACTCCCTGGTTTGGTGAGGAAGTTTGGGGAATTTCCGGGGTCATAATCTGGACCTTCTTTTCGGCTCCCCTAACGAAGGAAGCAGGAGTCCTAAGTACATAAGACTCCCCCTGTCCTTCATTCCTCACATTGCCACTTTCTTCGGGTGCTGGATTCTCTATCGGGGACTCGGGTCCAGTGCCCGTCCCCAATCCGAAAATAGCAGCCACTTGCTCTAACGTTGGCTGTGCCTTTGGAGATTCTGTTGTCTGATCTGCCTGATTTATTAATCTGGACAAATCATCGACTCTAGAAGCTTCGGCCCGGAGTTTTTCGTTTTCAGCCATTAACCTGGCTGTTGAACGATCACTCCTCTCAGCATAATCTTGTAGAGTTCTCTGGAGCTCTGCATTCTGATCTTCCAACATCACCACTTGGTTTCTCTGGCCCAAGCTGAACTTGTGCGCCCGCTCATAGGCTTTGCGCCAAGCCTCTACCTGAGACTGCAGAGGTGGAGTAGACTCTTTCCTCTGTGGGGAGCCCTCATCCGTATCGTCCGAAAAAAATCTTTCGCGAGGATCGCGGAATGCCCAAACATCTTGTGTAATTTTCTTTGTGCTTGGACTCGGTCTAGGCACTGCGGTTCGGACCTTCGGTACAGCACCTGTACCTCTACCTCTGCCTCTGCCCGCACCTCCAGTAGCCCCGGCCGACTGTTCCGTCTGACTCGCTCTATTTAGGTCTGACATTTCTACCGACCTCTTTCTCTTTTTTTTTATTTCATAGAATTCTACCTGGATGGATCCGAACACTTTTCAGGCTTTTTGAAAAGCTAACTTCTGGTTGTGGCTAAGAACTGGTCACGGCACCAATTGTAGTGAACTCGGTTCGGGACTCTTAGCTTAGGAATAAAACGGAACAAGAATTACTCTCATACTCTGGTTTTATTACCTCACAACCTTAGACCAACCTTTCTGGACCAGCCAGAAAGGGAACATATACAATAGGAAATAGTATAAACAAGGTGTGGAGAATATCGATATCACAGATATTCTTATAAAAGCGAAGTTAAGAATAAGTAAAACCAGAGATTGGGTACGAACACATAAAGGAACATTTGCATAGCATAAAATGACAATATACAAGGAAAAGACACAATATAAAGTGATGAATACAAATAATAGTAAATAAGCTACAGACCACTCTTCCAGGGTCTGTGCTTCGGATAGATCCGAGAGCCCTTGACTGCCCTCTGGCGTCAGTCCGAAAGGACTGGAATCAACCAGCGGACAGTCTCGGACTCCCGGACTGCACTATTCCGGAACCCATAAAACACACGACCACTACAATATTACCTTTATCTGTACTTAATTATGTCGAAACTGGAAATAAACACTATACATACATACATGTACATCTCCAGTATAATCACTAATGATCATTACAGATCCCTGATGGAACCACCATTAGTGAACCACTTGCCTGTGACACATCACATATAATCACATCACATATTTTAACAGTTAGCTATCAGGTAACACCAAAATATAGTCTCAATACTAAGTATATTATTGATGATTAAGGAGTGAGTGGCATCTTTATTTCTCTAGGCCTTGCTTTTTTTTTTCAGGCTCTTTTGCATTTGCTAATCTAGAAGTAGCGAGCAAAGGTGGATGTGTAGTGCGTTAGATCTATATAGACTTTCTCATTAACACAAATTTCACTCAAAAATAATTATGAGTTCCTTGGACTGGAAGACGTGTATATTCTGCCAAGAAACTTCCAATGAGAAATTACAGTGCCCATTTGGTGGTAAGCGGGCCGATGCTGGTGTTGGATATCAAAGAATATCTGACAATATCCAAACATTCCATGAAATGACATGTTTACCTATGTCACTGAATCCATCTCTGATCGGCGAAAGAATCTCCATTGCCAACATCTTGATGCTATATGAAGCTTTATTACATACGTACATGATTTCAACGACGTGATATAGGGGTGCTATATGAAAAGTTGTATAGCATATATATGTGATTACAATCAAACTACTTTCGAGCATCACATGACCTCATCTGACCAATGAGAAGCCTAGAAAAAAATTGTCTGCTATGACTCCCGTAAAAATGGATTCTGAGGATGATCTCCGCGATTTTGTGCTGTCGAAGGTAGCCAAGAACACTATTCGTCAGAGTGAGTGAGTGAGTGAGATTGGTGGCTTTACGCCCTTATCAACACTTTGAAGTGTTATATCAAGGGCGGGAGAGCTGAGAGGGAGGCAGTTTATGATCATACCCAGGAAACAGAGATAGAAAAGAAGGGAGAGAGAGACAGAGAAAAGAGACAGAAAGGCACTTTAAGGTCCCACCCAGGACCAGGCACTTTAAGGTCTTACCCAGGACCTCTATTCGTCAGAATGAGGAGTGAGTGAGTAATGGTTGCTTAATGCCATGACGACATCCATGTGGAGTCATATTCATGGCAATGAGAATTAGTGAGATGGAATGAGATGAGCAAAGTGATTTAGTTTACAGTCCAGCTGTAAATAATACAAACACATAAAACAAAATATAAAATGGATATAGCTATAACGAAAGTTTGGTTTTGTATGAAAGAGACTATAACAAAGAGAACAGACCAGCAGTTCTTAGATAAATGGTGACAATGTCATCAGTTATCTAAGAACTGCTGGTCTGAACTCTCATTGCCATGAATATGACTCCACATGGATGTAGCAGTGGATGTAGCAGTGGGTATCCCAGGCAAAATAAACAACCACAGTGTGAGGAGAACCATGATCAATCGGTTGCTTGACAGTGGTGTGTCAGCACACGCAACCACTCAGCTTGCCGGCCACAAAAATGTGGCCTCCGTGTCATCCTATGCGGTTGGTAATATCAACCAGCAACACGGAATGTCTAGTGTGTTGATGGGAGAAGGAAGGGAAAGATGTCTGCCTAGCATCATGCCAAATTATGTGTATCCTGATCAGCTTGCGTTACCTACTACTGCTGCATGTGCAGTCGAACCGAGACGACCTTGTGACTGTGACAGGAGAAATGTCAATGCCGACATGCATAGCCTCGCTCAGGTAGCGATGAACAAAAACCAGCAGCAAGCTATGTACGGAATGTTTGCTGGCGCCAACATTAGTGGCGGAAGTTTTGTTTTCAATGTTGAAAAGTAATTTGAATAATAGGATATTTATTTTGTCTTATTGTCTAAATAAAGACGAAAGTTATGGTTTGTTGACAATTTTTGTGAACGGTGTCATGACTTGGTAACCAGGGAGAGAAAAAGTAGTCCCCACTCTGAAGAATTTCAAGCGATATATCAAGATCCATAAGATAGGAAACCAAATACATACCTTTAATGTCCAGTTTGAGTTATATTAATTCCAAAAAAATCAGAAGTAGAAGCATATATTAAAGAAAAATCGAGTGCATATCTCACAATTAAGCCATGGTAGTAAAAAGTCTAAGCGCACAATGATATAACTTACTTCCGCCATCATGGCTTCCGCTGTCATGTCAGTTTAAGATCGATGTCCACAAGCTTGATGAACCAAGGTAAAATGTCATTAAAATTGTTGATCTTGTATGAAATAAATATCTATTAGCCCTCTGTTCGGTTTCGGGTCAAATCGCACTCCACCCCTTTGGAGTGTCGTGCGATTTGACCCTCCATCACCATCGGGCTATTAGATATAAAAGTGGCACAAGAAATGTAGCAATAAATTCAATAATCTAAAACTAGAAAGAGTACAAAGGAAAAGGTCTTTAGATGAAGAGGAGATTGGGGGACCAAGCAGTACCAAAATAACACGTGGTTTACCATACAAAGTGCTTGATCTCTCTTTATAACAGAGCAAGACATGAAGATAAAGATACATCATTAAAGAGTGATTACAGACCACAGCATGGAATCACCCTGGCAGAACTAGTTGCATATATTAAAGAAACTCACACAGAATCTGATGGAGTTTGTGTTTTTAAGATGGCCGACCTACAAGATTATACACCTCCTGTCTTCTGCAGCTTGGATGTGAGGTATAAAGTAGAATCCATTCTAGTATCTTATAGACAGAATTTTGGCTCACTTTCCTAATATGCAAGCTTTTGGGTGACAAAATAGAGGCTAGCGAAGAATGGAAGAAACAAGAAAATGATTTACTTGAAAAATTGGTCTTTAACAAATTTGCGCAAAACGGAAAACTCAGAAAAAGGTTTCTCTCTTCGAAATATGAACATTATTATGAGTTTACGACATCGGAAGTTTCCAAGCATAAGGTTGAAGGTGGTTTCTATAGGAGGCGCTACACCATTGAGATTAGCCACAGAGGCCCATTGTTCTTTATATCTAACTCGTCCTAGAGTAGTAATAGTGGCGGCAGGAATATGCTCAATAACGAAAAGGGACAAATCTAATGAAAAATGTCAGATTTCTCTTAAGCATGATAACATTGTATTATTTGAAGAGGATATAAGATCAGAGCTGACCGAAGTTAGAGCCCTTTTAACCGAATCGTTGCCTCCCAAACTACCGGTACCTGTAGTGTCGATTGCAACCACCATAGGCATTGACATTAATATGTATAACAGATTCTTGGGTAACTTAAAGGGGAAAGTTGCCACTCAATATCCTTTTCATGTTCAAAAAGAATTGAATAATTGTATATTTTTATTTAATGCCATAGCACGGGAGAAGAACAATCTTGCTGAGGTTCCTTCGTCGCACATTGCACAGTTTGTGCAAACCGAAGAGGAAGAAAAAAGAAGAGTCAGAAGCGAAGTATACTACTTTCTATACCCAATTATCAGAGGATGGCTGTCACTTGGGAGAGGCTCTTAAGGAGAAGATTTGTCTGCAACTACAGAAATCATATAATATTATCCTTGACAATGTGTCATAGAAGAAGTAAGTGAGTGGAGGCCGAGTTATGGATTACTAGCGTTTTCAGAATGTGGTATGAAAATAGTAATTTCACATAAGGAACCCCTTTGAAAGATCCCGATATCTTATCCTATGATCTTTTTTGTATGTAGTATTCGTCTTACATATGTCATTCCTAACCTCCACAGGAGACTATATTTTAAATAACAATCCAGTAAATGATTTTGTGATGCTCTTACCTCACCAGTAAATAAACCAATCGAATATAAGGTGAAATGAGCAAGACAATGCTTTGTAGAGTGGATTGTTTTCTTTTATTATTTTTTTTCGTTTGTTACCTACTTAGATACTGTTGTAGTCGGGGTTGGGAGGCGGGGGACGAGTGATGTATTGGGGTACATTCGTCTCCCGCCTGGGGGCACTGAGGGTCTCACATTGTGAGTGAGCGTGGGACCATGGGGGGAGGGACTATAAATAGGGGAGGGAAACAGGGGTAACGCCAGTTGGTGCCGGGCAGGGAATAGAGTAGAGCTCCCCAGAACACTTCAGGAAGAATAAAACACTGATCGCTACTGTACTTTTGACTTGGAGTCACCTTCTTGCGGCGCAAAACGCTCGACGGCCCTGCCGGGCAGAATTCCCTCACCAACTCAAGTAATTAGAAACCCAGAGGTCCCAGGTGGTGCGATCCCCATCCTGGGAGGATACAACCTCTGCTATTGTCCCAACCCCTCAGTAATTTATAAGTAACTAAAAGTAACCTAGTAAGATACTTGGAGACGAGCCGAGACGAGCCGAGAGACAGAGACGAGCCGAACTACCACATACAAAACGACAACCATGTTCTCTTCACATTTATTCAATCGATCCTCTGAAACAATTGATGGCGACAACAATGGTGGCAGCGGTGGGATTGAGCCTGAAGATTCCCACCCTCTATCGCCGTCTGGAGAAGTAGGAGTGCATCCGAGGACATGGAGTAGCTGGTTAGGCCAGGGCTACGAATGAGCGGGGGTATTGCAGCAAGACGTTGGGACGACCCCGAAAGAGGAACCAAGGGAGAGGAAACCCGGGACCATGGAGACGAACGGGCCTCCAAAGAAGATGAAGGTAACACCCCGGGCCTTTGATGGAACAGGGTCTCTCTCTGAGTTCCTGCATCACTTCCGTCTCGTGGCGGAACTCAACCAGTGGACGAACCATGAGAAAGGCCTGCACCTGGGTGTGTGTTTAGCCGGACCTGCATTACGCCTCTTGGAGAAGGTAGACTTCGAGGACGAGGGGACGTTCGCACAATTAGTACAAGCTCTCTATGAACGATTCCAACCAGCGGATCAAATCGCCTTGTACAGAACGGAACTTCGAGCCAGAAAGCAAAAAGAAGGGGAGGGTCTTCAACAGATAGCAGATGAAATCGAGAGGTTGGCCAGATTAGCATACCCCACAGCTGACAGGGACATCCTAGACGATCTAAGTAAAGACCTGTTTACTGCCGCACTCGATGATGCCCAGCTACGAAGATGGGTAGCCCAAGCCAAGCCCCGTACTCTAGCGGAGGCCAGGTCGGCGGCTCTCCATGGAGGAGCGCACTTCGCCGCAGAAGCTCAGGGGGGACGAATCCGGCCATCTATCCGGGCTGTTCAACCAGAGCGGAGTGCGGACGAGCGCATGGGTCAACTCGAGGAAATGATGAGGAATTTGATAACTAAAGCGGAACTTTCTTACCAAGCCCTATGGTCCCAAACGGATGACACTGTGGTACGAGGCAGAGAACAAGTCGTACAACAACTCTATCAGGACTTTGCCGACATTTTTGAAGAACCACACATACCATTGACACAGGGGAACATCCCCCGATCAAGACAAGACCCCGACGGGAACTGGTGGAGGACGAGCTGGAACTCCTACAGCTAGGTGTAGCGGAGCCTTCTTTCAGTCCTTGGGCATCACCAGTCGTCTTAGTCAAGAAGAAAGACGGAGGTTGGAGATTTTGCGTCGACTATAGGCAATTAAATCAGATCACCCGTAAGGATGCGTACCCACTACCCAGAATGGACGACATACTAGACAGCCTGACTGGGGCCAAGGTGTTTGCCACTATAGACCTGGCCAGTGGGTACTGGCAAGTTGAAATGTCCCCGGATTCGCAGGAAAAGACTGCCTTTTGCACGCATAAGGGACTATATCAATTCCGCGTCATGCCCTTTGGCCTGGTAAACGCCCCCTCAACCTTTGAAAGACTCATGGATGCTGTCCTGTCTGGCATGGTGGGAGACGAATGTCTAGTCTACCTAGACGACGTCATCGTGTTCGGAAGGACAGTGGACGAGTGCGCCGGACGGTTGAGGAAGGTATTTGCCAGGCTGAGGGAGGCGGGGCTCCAAATCAAAACAAAGAAATGCCAACTATTCCAGAAGGAAGTGAGCTTCTTGGGACACCTGATATCGGGGGAAGGAGTGGGAACAGATCCTGCGAAGATAGAGGCACTACAGAGATGGGGGACTTTGCAAGACTGGAAGGACGTGAGGTCCTTCATGGGTTTCTGTTCCTATTACAGGTCGTTCGTGCCCGGATTCGCCCAAATAGCTGCTCCTCTCCATGCTCTTACCAAGAAAGGGGTCCCATTCGAGTGGACGAGCCACTGTGAACAGGCTAAACAGGAGCTGATCCGAGCTCTGAGTCACTCGCCACTTCTAGCATTCCCTGAGGCGGAGTCAGAGATGATCTTAGATTGCGATGCATCAGCCGAAGGCTTGGGAGTAGTTTTGTCACAATGGGTGGAGGGAAAGGAACGGGTACTACAATTCGCTAGCCGGACAATAACTAAGGCAGAGCGGAATTATTGTGTAACCCGTAAGGAGTTACTGGCGGTGATATTCGGGGTAAGAAAGTTCCGCTCCTATCTGGTAGGAGCCAAGTTCCTCATAAGAACAGACCATAGTGCCTTAAGATGGCTCATGCAGACTTCAGAGCCGGAGGGCCAATTGGCTCGATGGATAGAGGAGCTGGGTTGCTACGAATTTAGAATCGAACACCGGCCGGGCACCCGACACGGCAATGCCGACGGGCTCTCTCGCCAACCATGACATCAGTGTGGACTAATGGGGGACGGGGACGAGCCCGGAGACGAAGAAGAAGAAGGGGTGGTCGGAATGTTGCGCATTGATCAAGCAGTGGACGACCTACGAAAAAGCCAAGAGACCGACTCTCTCCTACAAGAATTTCGTCGAGGAGTGGAAAAAGGGGAAAGACCTGAACCAGGGCGAGGATTCGGAGACTGGGAGGCTGACTGGCTCCACCGCCGATTCGGTGATCTGTCAATACGAAATGGAGTACTGGGGTTGATCACACTAGACCAACATGGGGGACGAACCTGGAAGGCGTTCGTCCCGCGGTCAGTTCGGGCATCACTAATAAAGCAAGCTCATCAGGGACCGTTCGGATTGCATGCGGGCAGAGACAGGACCAGGGAGAAGCTCGGAAGAAAACAGATCTGGCCGGGGATGGACAAGCAGATCGCCCTCGAAATTGAATGCTGTGCAACATGCCAACAGACGAAGACCCAGGGTGCCAGGAGACGAACCCGGATGGGCTCTCGTCCCCTAGCCACAGTGGGGGAAGAATGGGCTATCGATATAACTGGACCCTTCAAAACGACAGAGAGAGGCCATAAATACGCGTTGGTAGTGACAGACCTCTTCTCCAAGTGGACGGAGGCATTCCCAATAGCTGACATGACCGCAGCTACGGTGGCCAGAGTCCTCGTCCGGGAAGTGGTATGCAAGTTCGGAGCACCCAAGACCTGGCACACCGATCAGGGTAGAAATTTTGAATGGGAATTATTTGCAGCCATGGCCAATTTGATGGGGATAGATAAGACCCGCACTTGCCTGTATCACTGGGGCCGGGATCGTTCCCGTAGCCCGGTTAGAGGTAGGCGAAGGGATGATAAAGACAAGGAAAGGAGAGATAATACCGACCACAGAAGGAGGAGAGAGCTGGAATTACAGACCATTGACACCGGGCGGGCCGAGGAGCTGGGCCTTGAAAGGAAAAAAGTCGCCTCCAGGATCGTCATGCCTGGTAACAACAGGGCAGAGACGACAGACCGGAGAGTGGTGACCTCGTCGGCGGGACGAGACACTAGCAAAGAGAAGCCACCAGGCCGAACGGAGACGAGGGACCGGGAAGTGGCGCCGCCGGGGACGAACACCAGCACCACGAATTCCTTGCTAAAGGACCATAGGGTGGCGCCATCTGCGACAGACCGGAGAAGTACCACCGGAAGTCTAGCCAGTCAAGTCACTTCCGGAGTAAACAGAGTAGAACAAGCACCTCGCAGAGAGCCAAACAAAACCCCAACCAAGACGAAGATTCCTGATCCCGACCTGTCCCAAAACATCATGCTGTCCCATGAAGATGGAGAGTCGAGCTGGACTCGTATGGATGCGGAGGCCTTAGCACCGGGAGAGGACGGCCGTTTTAGCTGCTGGGCATGTGAAAAAATTTTGGCAAGTAGGAAATACCTTCACAAACACTTAGGCACTCATGAAACCTTATTCAAGGGAGTACTTTGCCCAATCAAGGGGTGTCAAAAGGCCACCTATGCAACGAGGGCCACGGATCTCGTCCCCCATATCAAAAGCCACCACGGGGTAGAAATAGACATTGATCAAAGCATGGCCAGAGTACTGATGGTGACGGCCCGAGCACCAGCACTCTTCGCTCGGCCGGCCACTGAGGAGGAAGTCATCCTTTACAAATCCGGAGAGAGGATGTGCCCTCATTTGCCAGTGATGAAAGCACTCCTTGAAGGAGACGACCCGCCAGCTAAGAAGCGTAAGGTAGAGGGACGGAAAGAAGACACTAGGGTGATCGTCCCCAGGTGTTCTCGTTCCACAGAACCGACGCCAGCAGACAAGTCGCCACGAAGAACATCCCCCCGTCGTGCCACGAACCGTCCAGCCCCCAGACCCGAGGCAGCGTGGGGACAGGAGCTAACTCTTTCGCACAGAGACGACCGAGAGCCCAAGCCCACCAAAGCCAGGGAACCATCCAAGTCTTCCCACCGAGACGAGCGTGAGAAAGTCCCCAGGGACAAGAAGGAACCGGGACCAAAAGATTTGGCCCACCCAAGCAGGGACGAGCTGGAGTCCTCAGGTAATAGTAAAACCAAACCTAAAGACTCTTCTCACTCTGACCGGGAGGGTACGGGGACCACCAGCCACAGCAGGTCCAAATCCAGTTCCCATCGGCACTCCAGAGAGACTCAAGCGAGCCGAGACGACCATTCGTCCACCTCAAGCCACTCCCCAGCTACCCTTCACCCGAAGGAGAGAAACAGCGCTACCCAAGAGAAGTCTAGGAAGGAAGATTCTAGCAAGCAAGCTAAAGAGGTCAAACACCAAGATCACCGAATAGTTGAAGCTGCCGTCACCCTGGCGGGGTTGGATCGAGAGGAACAGGAGGAGGGTGAGATTGGGAGCGACCTGGGAGAAGAACCCAACATTGAACTCGGGGAAGACGTATATATTGATTTAACCACTATGGACGAGCCGAGCAGACCTCTCACTGAGGGGACGAAGGAGGAACCACATCGCACTGTCGTCTCCACCACGGTCTGTGAAACCAGTAATACTGCCCCAACTGGCCCCAGAAAAGGCGAGACGAAGGTGGAAGTTCCCCCACCATTAATGACTACGTATCGACCGTCCCCAGCTCATCAACCACCACACGTAGCATCTCAGGTCTTACCTCCAATGATGTATACACCCCCTGGAGGGGTTCGTCCCGGAGGAGTATGGGCCAGCTGGCCATCCAACCTACCGACACCAGGTACCCAGCAGATAATGCTACAGATGCTGTCTTCCTTGGAGCGAGGGGCGATTCCCACTACAACAGTAGCAATACCTACTCCACCTGAGAGGGAGCTGGTAGCCCAGAGAGGGCTAGATGTAGAATCTCCAGATACCCCGGAAGACAGGAAGCAGACCAAACCCCCCTCGTCGTCCCTGAACACACCGCTGTTCAGGGTGGCCACAGGAGGAGCAAGTGAGAGATCAGAATCCATGGAGTGGTCCATACCCCTCGACCTGACCCCAGGCTCCAAGAAGAATCTCGAGGCACTACAAACTAAAGCAGAGGCAGCATTCGACCCGGAAAAGGCAGTCAATAACCTGACTCTGGGACCACAAGACGACAACCAGGAGACCACGGGAAAGACAAGTCTGCAAAGGAAGGTAGAAAGCGCCGAGAGGAAGGGGAGGACTCCTAAAAGTGGACCGTTCGTGAGACGAACCCGCACACCGCTGCTGTCCGGGTCGGTCTTTGACCCCAAACGTGAGCTTCCCGTCCCCGCGGACATGTGGATCCCGTCCACCGTCACCATGTCAGAATGGAAACAACAATGGGATCTGGCTGACATGGATGGCGTGTGGACGGTGAAGTATCGCCGGTCGTTCGTGTGGAGGGGAGATGCCCACACCAAGATTCCCAACCCAGAACTCATCATCGAGCTCCCAGAGATAGCCACCCACCCCATCCAGTCGGTGAGGGGACGTCTCACACGAAGTGAAATCGAGCCGGGAATAGTTCGTTTTGTACAAACGACCTGGAAGACACACCGCATGGAAGATGATGACGAGATATAGAAAATGCGCGGTTGAACATTACTCTAGTTGTTATAGTTGTCCTTAATATGGGACCGGTTGAGTAAACTTACGCAGATGTTTATGTACTGTTACCAGTGATGTTGTAAGACTGGCTTATGTTATTGTTAAAAAGTAGCAATGTATTGGGGTTAATTTTTGTAATTTTGGGGTCCAAAATTTATTAAGGGGAGGGTATTGTTGTAGTCGGGGTTGGGAGGCGGGGGACGAGTGATGTATTGGGGTACATTCGTCTCCCGCCTGGGGGCACTGAGGGTCTCACATTGTGAGTGAGCGTGGGACCATGGGGGGAGGGACTATAAATAGGGGAGGGAAACAGGGGTAACGCCAGTTGGCGCCCGGGCAGGGAATAGAGTAGAGCTCCCCAGAACACTTCAGGAAGAATAAAACAGACTGATCGCTACTGTACTTTTGACTTGGGAGTCACCTTCTTGCGGCGCAAAACGCTCGACGGCCCTGCCGGGCAGAATTCCCTCACCAACTCAAGAATTAGAAACCCAGAGGTCCCAGGTGGTGCGATCCCCATCCTGGGAGGATACAACCTCTGCTATTGTCCCAACCCCTCAGTAATTTATAAGTAACTAAAAGTAACCTAGTAAGATACTTGGAGACGAGCCGAGACGAGCCGAGAGACAGAGACGAGCCGAACTACCACATACAAAACGACAACCATGTTCTCTTCACATTTATTCAATCGATCCTCTGAAACAATTGATGGCGACAACAATACATTTTGGAGATGTGAAATATTGTTCGACCCATATGGTCCCTAAGGCAACGCACGAAGACACCCGGGTAGGGCTCACTTGCGTCTTTTCTTATATATCTCAATTATTAATTTAATGTACATGGCCTATCAAATGAAATAAAAAAAAAAAAAAAAATGATATTTCTCAGTCTCTACTTTGCTATCATATCAAATAATCAAGTATTACATCAGACTCATACTCTACTCACATTTATGAAGATGATACATTGGTTCAGACAATCCTCTACTCTTCTAATCTTCCTAAATAACATCGCGCCTACACTCATCTAATCAAGATCAAACAGATGAAGAAATATAGGAACTATGAACAATGATAGATTGATATTAATATTATTATACTATCACTAGAACTCTATCGCTTTTATTATTAATAATAACCTTTATCAGTTTTAAATGGCTCCTACTATGGATATAAGTAGAAATGGTATGATATTACATTGAATCATCGAGATATGGTAATCTAGGAAGCTACCAAAATGTGAATATAAATTATGTATGTATAGTAAATGAATCTTTAAAACAGGTCGAGTATGGCCTTTTATAAAGGTAAGGTTCCCCCTCATGTCCAAAAAGGTTACTTTAACTTTAAATTGATGATTGTAGGGAGAATATTATATATGTACAGATTATCCAGATTTCTGGATAAATATATACAGTAAATGCTGAGTATATCCTTCTAGATAATGAGAATGGAGACAAAGATATACCCAAAAGAGTTGTTGTTCATAATATTAGTAATTGTTTTACCCTTTTTGAAAAGGGTTATGTTATATATGTTATGTTATGTATATAGATGACTTAGAATGGATCCACCTAATATTTCAACAAAGGTGGGGGGCCTCTAAAAAGAGGAAAATAATATTGAATATTACAAATACCAATGGGTTGTAATAATAAAGTAAGTGAAACAATTAATAAAGGTTTAATCGAAGTAGAAGACTTAGGGAAGATTAAAGGGGTGAAACTTGTTACCTGGAATGTACGAAGTGTTCTTAATAAGATTAATAATGTTCATAGTCTTCTGTCTCAAACTAATATAGATATATTAGGGTTGCAGGAAACCTGGTTAAATGAAAATATTCCTGATCAACAGGTAGCTTTTAGAGGCTACGAAATATTGAGATGGGATAGAAAATCAGGTAAAAAAGGAGGAGGTTTGATGTTGTATATTAATCAAAACTGGACTATTGATGTAAAAGTTTATGATAACCTTAATGTATCTAATAAAAATGTTGAGGCCCAAGTTACCTCATGTAAGAAAGGTTATATTAAAAAGATAACAGTTGTCAATGTATATAGGCCTCCGGGAGGAGATTTGGAAGCAGCCAATGAGACTTTGAGGCATATCCTATCAGAAATTAAGAAGGGAGGAGAAATATATGTTATAGGAGATTTTAATACTGATTTTAAAAAATCGAAGGAGATAGGTACATCCAATACCACAGATTTCTTTAATATATTCTCTGGATATAATATGACACAATATATAGAAGAGGACACTAGATCATCGAAAAGATCCTCATCTACCTTAGATCATATTTATTCAAATAGTGATCATATAATGAGCTGTGGCACGATTAATGATAATTCCAGTGACCATATTCCTGCATTTGTAATTAAAAAGAAAAGTAGGAATAAATATAATAAAGTCTCATTTAAAGCGAGAAACACAAAGAACTTAGATATGAAGATTTTACAGGAAATACTAAGAAATGAAAACTGGGATGATTTATATAAGGACGATACGGATATTAACGAAGCATGGAATATAATATATAATAGAATAAATATATTTCTGGATAGGATGTGCCCTATAAAAGAATTTAAGGGAGTCAAATCCAAACCTCCGTGGTATAGTACTGAGATGATGAAACTTTCTAAGACAAGAGATAAAGCATTTGTAAAGGCAAAGAAGTCAGGTAGAAGTGAGGACTGGGAGGAAGCGAAGAAAATAAGAAATAAAATGAATTCTACTCTTATTAAAGCAAAAAATGAGTATACCAAAAATCAAATAAAAGAAAATTATAAGACCCCAAAAAATTATGGGAAATTCTTCAACCTCTTATAAATCCATCAAAATCAAAATCTAATAATGTTATCAGAATAAGAAGTGAAGGAGATAGAAGGGATAATAATATTGATAGATGTGGAGAAGATAATAGCCCTAATTTACTCAATGACTTCTTTGCCTCAGTGGGTGATTTGTTAGCCTCTAAAATAGGGGAACCTGATACCGATGAAAAATGTAAATATAATGTTGACAAAGCTATAGATGTACCAGGAAATGTAGAATTTAAATTTGAGAGGATTTGTCCTTCTACAATAGTTCATTTCCTCATGAAATCTAGTGATTCTAAATCATTGGGTATACCGTATATGCCTACATCAATATTGAAACATTGTTTGATGACACTATCCTCAGAAGTGGCCTATTTATTTCTCAAATCCTTGGATAGTGGAATAATACCAGAATTTTTTAAGGAGGCAATTATAACTCCTCTTTACAAATCTGGGCCAAAAGATTCTGCATCTAATTATAGGCCTATATCTGTAATAGTCCTGCCTGCCAAGATATTAGAAAAATGTATTCACCTTCAAATATATAAGTATTTTGAAGATAATTACCTACTTTATTATAGACAATATGGACTTCGTGCAGGAATCTCTATAGCTGGTTAGAGAATTACTTATATATGAGAAAACAGAGAGTATTAGTGAATAATGTTATATCAGATGAGAAGTAGGTAAAATGTGGGGTTCCTCAGGGGACCTCACTGGGACCTTTATTGTTTAGTATTTATCTTAACGTTATATATATAAATGTGCAATTAAATCCAAAATTCAGTTATTCGCCAACGATACGGTTTTGTACAATGTCAATCGTTCATATAATACTCTAGGAGATGATTTACAATCAGATCTCAAGAACATTTATTCGTGGTGCAAGATAAATAAAATTTCTCTAAACATTGAGAAATGTAAATTGATGAAAATAAATTCAGGCAATACAAAAAATGCCAAGGATTTGAATAAATATCAGTTTGGAGATCAAGAAATTTGCCAGACGGATGAGTATGCATACTTAGGATTAAAAATTGATTCCAAACTTAACTTTCAATCTCATTTAAAAAAGAAAATAACAGTTATACAGAATCAAAGTAGGCTCTTATCTAAATCAAGACATATTTTCACTGAAAAAATGTTTTTGAACCTCTATAAAGTGATGGTGATTCCACATATTGATTTTGGTGATACTATTTACAATGGAACTAGTAATAAGGCATGGTTGAATAAATTGCAAGTGATGCAAAACAATATTGTAAGGAGAGCTAGATACTTGGACAGAAGGACAAATGTGGTTGAATTGTCCAAGGAACTTGGTATTCCTTCCCTTGAAAAAAGGAGAGAGGCACATCTGTTAGAAGTAGCTTTTAAGAAATCATTAATATCCAATAATATTGAGTCAAATAGAAGAGAATTAAGGTCGAATAAAGGTAACAAAACGAAGATGCTTAAGATTTTAACTCCTCATTGAGAGAGAATAAAAAGGTCCTTCATTTACATGACACCTTATTTATGGAACTCAGAGAAAAACACATTTTTTTAGGGTCACCAGGTTGAAGACCTGGTTAATTTCAGACTATATCTGAAAAATCAATATATGGTACAAAGCGATTTAATAAAAATAATATATAGATATAATGTAAAATAGGTAATAATATCATATCACCTTATATCTTGTGCATTATTGTGGATTTTAAATATCAAATTGACAATAATAGTTTTCAATCTTTTATAGCTTGTAAGACTTGTATGCATGTATTTTTGAAAGGTGGGAATAATCAGCTATATACTATTATCACAAGGTATTTGTCTGAATTGTTATATATAAGGAACTATTAAGTTGCTAAGAACAAAGAAGACTAAAAAAAGAATGTTTAGATAACATTAGTGAATGAATGTACATAGTTAATTAAATAAGATTGTTGGTGATGATTATACCATATTTTGATAATTAAAGTTTAATTTTCAGAATAGAAAAGATCGGACATAAAACTAAAGACCTGAATGACAGCTTCTATTAACAGAAGTATTGTAATATTTAAATGAAAGAACATATGGGCGCTCTATACTAGGAAGAACAATGTTTTCACTGAATGAGAAATGACCCTTTTCTATGTAATTGTATTACAATTTGGAAATAAAAACACTTATATATATAACAGAGCAGGGTTCCTTTCAAAGGAAAGAAAACTCCAAGGACAAGCGCCCTTTCCTGGCATGTCCAGTGGAGTCATGTGCTGCTCTAGTCATGAGACTAGACAAACATTTGAAGGAGGCACATGGCTTCAGTGGATATAACCAGAGAAGGTCCTTGTCCTTGGCAAGGGCAGAAAAACTAACAGTCAGCCCTATTGAGCTTCACCCTGATGAGTATGTTTTATTTTTATTTCCTGAGATAATTCCCTCTATTTGTATGTTTTCGGTTGCATATTTTGGTTTGGTTTGGTTTGGTTAGTTTCACCTCCGCTAATAGTAATCAAAAGTTAGCAGATATACTGTGGTTTTATTATTTTATTCTGTGAAATTCCCCACTTCATGAAACGGGGTTTGGCCCAACGAAGTCAGGCTTCATTTAGGTTACCTAAATTTGGTCGTACAATTTGGTTTCCCGTAGGAAATCAAGAATATTTTTGTTCCCAGATTCCCGGAAAATACTCTGCAGTGTCCTGCGATTTTGCAGGAATTTTCCTTCTGGGTAATTTAAGCAAAAAACATAATGCCACATTTAATCTGGTGTGCTTTACTTACATATAATCTCTTCACTGCAGACGATTACCAACAGTACCGCAGTGGAGAGAAGCGGCAGACAGCCGTCAATCTTCTTAATGAGAACTCAGAAAAGCCAGGTGACCACAACATCATAAAAGATTTTCTGATCACAGAAATCACCCTACGCAATGCCTGTCGGCCAGGTTGCATTGTCAACCTGATGCTTAAGAGCATCAGTGGGGCAAGCAGGCATGGGGACTGCTGGGTCCTTTCATTGAGTTTATTCAATGAAACTTTAATTGTTAAGCTTAATATCTGTAGTATCCATTCATTGAGACAGATTAAGGATATGAATTAAATGTAAGATATGAGCTGTATGGGCAAGAAGCGTTGACAGCAAATGTCTTAACTGAGATTGACCATTATATATATATCAGATAGTGTATTAATTTCCCTTAAGTCCTCTAAGAAATATTATATACATAAATATATATGTACCTAAGAAATATTATATGTACCTAAGCCAGCACATCACAGCTATCCAGTGTACAACCCCACTCCCTTTAGAGCTCCGGACCATGGCACTGTAGCCAGAGGCCGCCTAATCTATGACCTCTGGAGGATGATAAGCAGTATCGATCAAGATGTAGGGAGAGCAATGCAGGGGGTTATGATTGTTAAAGAATACCTCAAGATAGACCAATGAACAGTACAAGATGTGACTCTCGCTAAGACAAAAGTTCAAAGCTTAAAAAGAATTACCGGACATTGCTCTTGATTATTAAATTGTTCGTCATTAAACAAGTTAGAATAATTAAATACAAGTTCTCTACACAAGTGGTTATAACGTCATATTATATATGGCAAAAAAAATTTTTAATGTTATCATATTAAAAAGCCTTAAAAGAGCTTTTCAACTAACCTATTTTCTATCTTAAAGTCCCATTATTAACTGAGCTGTGCTATTTATCAATTACAACCAATCAGAAGGCTGCTTTTTCGCTTTATTGACAGTATCCTTGGTAACCAATGTTACACATTTTTAATATAACCCCTACTTTACTCATATGTAAAATATTCCCTGATGAAGGTACACCCTAGTACCGAAACGTTGGAATCTACATCGAAACATCACTTGAAAAAATAAAAACCACTTCAAAAAAATCGCTGATTCTTTGGTTTTGGTGTTACATCAACTTATATACACTTTGTTCTTCAGGTAGCACGTCACAAAACCCTTGACACCCATGGGGCTGCAGAAGTGGTAGTGACTGATGAGCTGTTAAGCCATATCCAAACCTACATTGACCTCTTATTAGTCTTAATTAACATTATATTATATATATGATAGCCACTGTCCCCTATATCAGTGGTGTATTAGTTTCCCTTAAGTCCTCTAAGAAATATTATATACACTTTGTTCTTCAGGTAGCACATCACAAGACCCTTGAAACCCATGGGGCTGCAGAATTGGTAGTGAGTGAGGCGCTCTTAAGCCAGGTCCAAAAATACATAGATGGAGGCCTGCAACCCAGAGCAACCAGTTATTTGTAAACAGAAGGGGCAACCCACTGCAGTCTGGGGATGTCTCAACAATTCTGCAGGAGTGGACAGCACATACGCCATCACTACAATGGGATGGCTGGGTATGCTGATGCCCAGCTGATGTTCGGTCAGGCTATTATGGACATAAATAACCACATTAGAAGAAATAATGAAGAGTATGGCATGCTGTACCTGCACATGACCAACAAGGTGCACACCTTTAACAAAGGAAAAGCCATGTTGTGTATTTTACAGGGGAGGAGGGGGGATAACCTCCATCATACCCCCTACTCTCTTCCTGGCTTATTAGCATTTAAGATCAGGCCTGTTTCAGTCTTGAACTTGTTTACCCTATTTACACATAAATAGTTTATCTAGTCTTGATCTCATAAAATTTTTTTTTGATTTTTTGATTATTCCTTGAATCAGTTTTCTATGTATAGTACTCATTCACAGTGCTTCTTGTGTTTAATGGGTTGATTTCACTTGAACCTAAGTTGAGTTGCCAGTCCATCAAATTAATTGGATTTATTCATATAAACATACATATATATAGTTCAAATAAAAATTGCCATACATCTTTCTGGGTAAGATTTTTAATCTGTGTAGCATAACCTTAAAATTTGCAGAAAGAAGTCTTCTGATAGTTACGGACTCTTGTGGTCGTCACCTCACCAAGCACCTACAGGGGGAGTGAGTGAGTGAGTGAGATTGGTTGCTTTACGCCCTTATCAACACTTTGAAGTGTTATATCAAGGGCGGGAGAGCTGAGAGGGAGGCAGTTTATCATCATACCCAGGAAATAGAGATAGAGAAGAAGGGAGAGAGAGACAGAGAAAAGAGACAGAAAGGCACTTTAAGGTCTTACCCACAGGGGGAGAACCTTTATTTTTTTCCAGGCCAGGGGCTGATGGATGTGGTTGTGAATACAATCGAGCTGGCCCATCAACATGGCCAAACGAAAATCCTCCTCATAACAGGGATCAACGACCTGACCCGCAGAGGTAGTAAGGGGAGGTGTTACCCTTGTTGCAATACCTCAGGGGAGTGAGTGAGTGAGTGAGATTGGTTGCTTTACGCCCTTATCAACACATTGAAGTGTTATATCAAGGGCAGGAGAGCTGAGGGGGAGGCAGTTCATGATTGTACCCAGGAAATAGAGATAGAGAAGAAGGGAGAGAGAGAGACAAGAGAAAAAGAGAGAGAAAGGCACTTTAAGGTCTTACCCAGGACCACAATACCTCGGGGGAGATATTTGGGGTGATGAAGGGGTTGGTGCAAGATGCATGGGCCCAACTTACCCAGCACATCCCACATATTCCTCTCACAATCAGTGATGTCGTCATGGCATTAAGCAACCATTACTCACTCACTCTCACAATCAGTGGGATTGTAGGCATTAATTTGAATGCATACGGCAGGGCGGTTTACTCGTTATTTTCTCATTAAAACGGCGCGGATAAATCCGGTGGTGCACAGCCCCATGTGGGAACTGGAGGAATTTTTATTAGCCGTGCCCCACAGTTTTTTTTGTGCATGGCCGTTTCTATAGACAACAGCATCCTTCTTGGAGACCCATTTGGCAAAATCTCATGACATGTGTACATTGCTCATGTGAATTGACATTCTGAGGGATTGCTATTTTTAGTTAAATATATTTGAATTAGTATACTACATGTTACTATCATTGGCGCTGACATGTTTGATTGAAATTTCAGCACAAATTTGGTGTAATTCAGGGCGTTTTTGTAGGAAAATATACAAATTCTTTAAAGCAATGTACAACTTTCATGAGATTTGACTTGGGAAATCAGGCCAGACATGCCCATCTCATCTTGCCAAGCCTTCTCCCCCATTGGCTTTATGGCCTTTTACGACCCTCCCAGTGTTGGATATCCCCATTAGTCAGTTTTAATTTTTGGCTAAATCTTTAACAAAACCAATCAAAATGGTTCTAGATGCATTATTGTAGCTCATATATAAGATTATTTATAAACATGTTTTGAATAATACAAATGGTCATTGATAGAGGACCACTGCTGGTCCCATGCAGTGCCTTCCCAGAAGTCTCTCCCTGTCCATGTTTTTATGATCTTTTATGACCCTCATGTGTTCCCTCCCAGTTCCCCCTTCATATCTGGTAATCTGATTAGCTGTTTTTGAGCTGTTCCACTCTATCATTATTTATTTTTTTAAATTCTATGAATACTCTGGGAATTCCTGTGTAAATGGGCTGTGCCAAACTTAACAAGAATTTGGATCTTTGATTGGTAATTCTACGTCCATTATTGGGTATTTGGGGGTAAAAACTAGAATCTAATGTTCTAAAATCTAATCTCTCTGTGTCTCTCTCATAAAAGTAAAACCTACTGGGACTAAATATGATAAACTAAATTATGATAATCTTTACATATATGAGATTTCAAACTTAAATTGTATGTCAGGTATTTGCCAAATAAAAATCAAGAGATGTTTGTATAAGAGTTATAAGCTTAAATGAATAGGCCTGCTGTATGCTAAGGTCACTTTATATCCTTGTGAAAGTGGAAATGAAATTCCAACAGAAAAAAAAACAAATGCAGGTGTAACCTCCAGGATGGAAATGTAGATATATGCCAACTAAGGGGTGGGGGTTGTCTGTCAGGAGTGGTGGTCACCCCTAATGACTCACAGGAGGGGTGGTCAACCTTGATTGCTCAATTTGTATTTTATTGCCTTGATAGTGAAACCGCCCTTTGTATGCTAAAAGCCTTAGATGCCGCCGTATATGCCGAGATCAAAGAAAACACAGTAATCATAAAACCACTCCTACGTCGTGGTTTTATTCAGTGTGGTGCATTGAACTCGGCCTATACGGCTGCATCTAAGTCTTAATTGAAAAACCTGACAAATCATTGCTACACATCACCAAACTTCATGGAAGAAAATATGATCCATCATAATAGTATGCATTCTGTTTTGACTCATATGGTTACTTGGGCATATTTATTGAGAAATGGACTGACAATACAATTGTTGCCAACAGCTATTATCATTTTTTATTTAACAGGTTAAATTGAGCCAATATAGTTGAATTTTCCTACCAGTGAATACCAATAATATCCACTGGATACTTCTGGCAGTGAGTGAGTGAGATTGGTTGGTTTACACCCTTATCAACACATTTAATATAGTTATATCAAGGGCGGGAGAGCTGAGAAGGAGGCAGTTCATGTTCTTACCCAGGAAATAAAGATAGAGAAGAAGGGAGAGAGAGACAGAAAAAGAGACACAAAGGCACTTTAAGGTCTTACCCAGGACCATACTTCTGTGCCTAAGAAAACAGTCTCCATTCTAGACTCCCAACATGGAAGACATGATAACATTATACAAATGTGGAAGTGAGTGAGTGAGATTGGTTGCTTTACACCCTTATCAAGACATTTAAGAGTGTTTTATCAAGGGCGGGAGAGCTGAGAGGGAGGCAGTTTATGATCATACCCAAGGAAAAAGAGATAGATAAGAAGGGAGAGAGAGACAGAGAAAAGAGTGAGTGAGTGAGTGAGATTGGTTGCTTTACGCCCTTATCAACACTTTGAAGTGTTATATCAAGGGCGGGAGAGCTGAGAGGGAGGCGGTTTATGATCATACCCAGGAAATAGAGATAGAGAAGAAGGGAGAGAGACAGAGGAAAGAGACAGAAAAGCACTTTAAGGTCTTACCCAGGAAAAGAGACAGAAAGGCACTTTATGGTCATACCCAGGACCACAAACGTGGAAGTAGGTTACCTTATGTTCCATATTACTTGACATACATTTTGCTTCAGCTTTGAAGGCAACCTCAGTTCAAGGTGTACAATTGATGCAGACTCCAGCATTTCATTCTAGAATGATCATAGATTTTGTAGACAAAATTAGATAGTTCTTTTAACCATGTCACAGGAGTCTGCTAATGCGTTCTTCACATAGAAAAACTGCTGGAAAAACAGTCATATCACAATTTTGTCAGTAAAAACTCTTTAAATTCAGTCTACATATTGCTCTTGCCTTTATGGATCTGTCCATCCCTACTTAGGGCAGATTTATTCCCCCTCAACTGGCAGTCTAGGCAACTGGCAGTTCCATTTTGTTCTTTGTGAATACTTCAGACACTACATGGCAGCCAGATTCCGAGAGACTGGTGAGCTACAAAACTAGGAGGAAAGACAGATGCCGTCAGCAAAGCAGTTAGACGGAAGTGCCTGCGGTTCATTTGTTATGATGGTAGGTCTGACTGGATTAAAATCATACCAGGGATGCTTACTGAAATAAGATATGATGAAAAATCTGAAAAGCTTCACTTCCCCCACCCATCCCAACCCACACCCACACCAGAGACCAATGCAATGGTTCTATTTCTAGCCCACCATAGCATATATCTTTCTGGGTCATGATGAATGTGTGCATCTATGTATAATGAATGAAAGATACAGGAGACATTTTCCATTTTTGAACACCTTTACTTATTTCCTAATCCCAATAATAAGTACAACAGCAACACGAAAGGTTCATTGAAGCTGTAAAACATGCTTTTTATACAATGTCTTTTAGAACACTATGGCTCTCTCTGAAGATGTGATGAGTGAGTGAGTGAGATTGGTTGCTTTACGCCCTTATCAACACATTTAAGATGGTTATATCAAGGGCGGGAGAGCTGAGAGGGAGGCAATTTATGATCATACCCAGGAAATAGAGATAGAGAAGAGACAGAGAAAAGAGACAGAAAGGCACTTTATGGTCATACCCAGGATGTGACACCAACCACACTCTCACACAATGACGCACTACAAATGTGGCTGTATGTATGTGAAAAGCTCGCAGTCCATTCAAAGTTGCCACCCAATCAAAGGTGAGTGAGTGAGTGAGATTGGTTGCTTTACGCCCTTATCAACACTTTGAAGTGTTATATTAAGGGCGGGAGAGCTGAGGGGGAGGCAGTTTATGATTGTACCCAGGAAATAGAGATAGAGAAGAAGGGAGAGAGAGAGACAAGAGAAAAAGAGAGAGAAAGGCACTTTAAGGTCTTACCCAGGACCTCCCAATCAAAGGCAGTGTTGTGACATGATTGGTTGCACTAAACAAAATCAAAGGTGAGTGAGTGAGTGAGATTGGTGGCTTTACGCCCTTATCAACACTTTGAAGTGTTATATTAAGGGCGGGAGAGCGGAGAGGGAGGCAGTTTATGATCATACCCAGGAAATAGAGATAGAGAAGAAGGGAGAGAGAGAGACAGAGAAAAGAGACAGAAAGGCACTTTAAGGTCTTACCCAGGACCTCCCAATCAAAGGCAGTGTTGTGACATGATTGGTTGCACTAAACATCACATCACTTGCAGCGCAATGGGACGACACAACGTCCCTTGGACGGCGTCGTGAAACATTGCTGCAACATCGAGAATTTAAGTTTGTAGGAAAGTGGAAGTGCAGTATATTGTGCCTAACAAAGATCTCTTTTAAATGTAAGCAAATTGAGAGATTGAGATTGAGAAACGTTTATTATTACAAGATAGGGGACATTTCTGATCTCAAAGCTGTCCTGTGTTTTTGTCACAATGAAGTTGCTTGCATGTGATTCTGTTGCGTGTGCTAGCCTACTAAACCAAACAAACACCACTGTCTCCCAGCCTATATCTCTCGAACGGCGTGCGCCTGAAAAAGGGCTTGAAACGGAAAGATATAGGAGCGAGCCGAGCCTCTTTTAAAGAGTAATGTAACAATGGGATGTCTTTATTGACTCGTTACCATTACCAGTATAACTTTCACTACTACACTACTTGTTATCACATGTGCCACATTCTCACATGTACCGAAAATAGTTGATTATTATTCTTTAGTTTACTACAATGGGATGGGTGGGTATGCTGATGCCCAGCTGATGTTGGATCAGGCTACAATGCCTACAATAGGATGGCTGGGTATGCTGATGCCCAGCTCATGTTGGATCAGGCTACAATGCCTACAATGGGATGGGTGGGTATGGTGGCCATAAATAACTTCATTAGAAGAAATAATAAAGAGTATGGCGTGCAACACCTGCACATGACCAATAAGGTGCACACCTGTAACAAAGGAAAAGCAATTATCCTGTCCTTATCAACACATTTAATATGGTTATATCAAGGGCGGGAGAGCTGAGCGGGAGGCAGTTTATGATCATACCCAGGAAATAGGATAAAGAAAGGAGAGAGAGAGAGAGACAGAAAGAGACAGAAAGGCACTTTAAGGTCTTACCCAGGACCACTATTTTACAGGGGAGGAGAGGGGATAACCTCCACCATACCCCCTACTCTCTTCCTGGCTTATTAGCATTTAAGATCAGGCCTGTTTCAGTCTTGAACTTGTTTACCCTATTTACACATAAATAGTTCATCTAGTCTTGATCTCATGAAATATTTCTATATATATAGCATTTCGAGGTAAGTCTCTTCACTAGAAATTCAAAAACACACTTATAGATTTTTTTTTGATTTTTTGATTATTCCTTGAATCAGTTTTCTATGTATAGTACTCATTCACAGTACTTCTTGTGTACAATGGGTTAATTTTACTTGAACGTAAGTTGAGTTGCCAGTCCATCAAATTAATTGGATTTATTCATATACATACAAATAAGTAAACATATACATAGTTCAAATAAAAATTGCCATACATCATTCTGGGTAAGATTTTTAATCTGTGTAGCATAACCTTAAACTTGGCAGAAAGGTGGGAAGTCTTCTGATAGTTACAGACTCTCGTGGTCGTCACGTCACCAAGCACCTACAGGGGGAGAACCTTTATTTTTTTCCAGGCCAGGGGCTGATGGATGTGGTTGCGAATACAATCGAGCTGGCCCATCAACATGCCCAAACAAAAATCCTGCTCATAGCGGGGATCAACGACCTGACCTGCAGAGGTAGTAAGGGGAGGTGTTACCCTTGTTGCAATACCTCAGGGGAGATATTTGGGGTGATGAAGGGGTTGGTGCAAGATGCATGGGCCCAAATATGGTTATATCAAGGGCGGGAGAGCTGAGCGGGAGGCAGTTTATGATCATACTCAGGAAATAGATATAGAGAAGAAGGGAGAGAGAGACAGAGAAAAAGAGACAGAAAGGCACTTTAAGGTCTTACCCAGGACCCCTATTTTACAGGGGTGGAGAGGGGATAACCTCCACCATACCCCCTACTCTCTTCCTGGCTTATTAGCATTTAAGATCAGGCCTGTTTCATTCTTGAACTTGTTTAGATAAACTCTTGATCTCATGAGATATTTCTATACATATAGCATTTTGAGGTACGTCTCTTCACTAGAAATTCAAAAATTCACTTATAGATTTTTTGATTATTCCTTGAATCAGTTTTCTATGTATAGTACTCATTCACAGTGCTTCTTGTGTTTAATGGGTTAATTTTACTCGAACCTAAGTTGAGTTGCCAGTACATCAAATTAATTGGATTTATTTATATAAATACAAATAAGTAAACATACATATATATAGTTCAAATAAAAATTGCAATACATCTTTCTGGGTAAGATTTTTAATCTGTGTAGCATAACCTTAAACTTGGCATAAAGATGGGAAGTCTTCTGATAGTTACAGACTCTTGTGGTCGTCACCTCACCAAGCACCTACAGGGGGAGAACCTTTATTTTTTTCCAGGCCAGGGGCTGATGGATGTGGTTGCGAATACAATCAAGCTGGCCCATCAACATGCCCAAACGAAAATCCTCCTCATAGCGGGGATCAATGACCTGACCCGCAGAGGTAGTAAGGGGAGGTGTTACCCTTGTTGCAATACCTCAGGGGAGATATTTGGGGTGATGAAGGAGTTGGTGCAAGATGTATGGGCCCAACTTACCCAGCACATCCCACATATTCCTGTCACAATCAGCGGGATTGTTGGAATTAATTTTAATGCCTACAATAACTTATTCTTTTTAATGCATATGCATCCTAAGAAAACTTTTGAAGTTTCGTTCATAATGAATTTTGAAGAACCTGACAAATTATTGCTACACATCACCAAACTTCATGCAAGAAAATATGATCCATTATAATAGTATGCATGTTAGTACATCTGTTTTGACTCATATGGTTGCTAAGTCATATTTATTGAGAAATGGACTGACAACGCAATTGTTGCCAACAGCTATTATCATATTTTATATTACAGGTTAAATTGAGCCAATATGGTGGATTTTCCTACCAGTGAATACCAATAATGTTCACTGAATACTTCTGGATACTTCTACAATGATCATAGATTTTGTAGACAAAATTAGATAGTTCTTTTAACCATGTCACAGGAGTCTGCTGACCTGTGCTTCACATAGAAAAACTGCTGGAAAAGTCATATCACAATTTTTTCAGTAAGAATTCTTCAAATTCAGTCTACATATTGCTCTTGCCTTTATGGATCTGCCCATCCCTACTTAGGGCAGATTTATTGCCCCTCAACTAGTCAACTGGCAGTTCCATTTTGTTCTTTGTGAATACCTCAGACACTACATGGCAGCAAGATACCGCGAGAGTGGTGAACTACCAAACTGGGATGAAATACGGATGCCATCAGCAACGCAGTTAGATGGAAGTGCCTGTGGATCATTTGTTATGATGGTAGGTCTGACTGGATTTAAATCATACCAGGGATGCTTACTGAAATAAGCTAAAAATCTTCACTTCCCCAATCCACCCCAACACCAGAGATCAATGCAATGATTCTATTTCTAGGCCACAATAGCATATATCTTTCTGGGTCATGATGAATGTGTGTCTATGTATTTCTGTCTGCTACATAGTATGTGAACTCAAGCTTTTCAAGGTAGAATTTCTCTATGGTTGACAGTTACCAGATTCTTTAAAATGTTGTTTTATCTGAAACTTATTTTAAAAGTTTGCCAACTGTTTGGTTGTCATACTAAATGCCATTTTCTTTCGCAGGCTACAGTACCATGATTTTCGCAAAAATTTGCTGTTTCACATAATCAGTTTAATGGTGTGGAGGCACTCAATCACAAAATTAGCTGTTTTGAAATGCCCCACTGCAAAATTCTTGGAGTGAGTGAAAGAGGGTTGCTTAAGGCCAAAAAATTATTCTTTATGTACATTATTTCTGCGACAGCATGGACTCACCAGTCAAAGTCAAAGAGGGGAGTGAGGCTCCTGCAAAGAAAGCCCTTGTAGCTGAGACTCCTGCAAAGGAAGCCCTTGTAGCTGCTGCGACTCCTGCAAAGGAAGCCCTTGTAGCTGCTGCGACTCCTGCAAAGGAAGCCCTTGTAGCTGAGGCTCCAGCAAAGGAAGTCATTGAGGCTCCAGCAAAGGAAGTCATTGTAGCTGAGGCTCCAGCAAAGGAAGTCATTGTATCTGAGGCTCCAGCAAAGGAAGCCCTTGTGAGTGAACATGGTGAGTACCACAGAATTAAGTCAATGAATAAGAATTATAGTTATTTCACAAAGAAGCATATTTAATAATGGTTGGGTCCCTTGCACAAATAATGCGTTAACGCGGAATGATTTTAACACGTAATTATCTCGCCCAGGGGTGAAAAACACACATTGACATACACACCAGGGCCCTTATGCAAATGAATCCATCGATCAGTGTCCCTCACTGCCTGACATGATCCATCAGTTTGGGGCAGTGGTCAATGGACAACCATATTAGCAGTGAGTGATTGAGTGAGTGAGATTGGTTGCTTCACGCCCTTATCAACACACTGTTATATGATAAATTAATATGGACGTTTTTGACACGTTTTTGACACCCCCACACCAGTTAACCAAACTGAAATCCATGTTTTCTCTCCCCAGAACCTACGGACACCCAGTCTAAACTCGGGAGTAGCGACATCCAACCACTCATGGCCATCGCCATCACACCTCCGCGCAACCAGTCTAGAGACCGTTAACACACTGACACAACAGGTTCCTCACCCAGACGCAAGCGTGACCCCTCCTCTAAACCACGCAGACCATCCTCATCAGCCTCCTCCAGGAACAACAGGTCAAGCTCTCGTTCTTCTCCCCCCCCGTAAACGAAGTAAGTCTTCCAGACACCATCACCACCGCACACCCCGAAAAGACAGTCCCTCCCGCACCAACAGACATACAAGTAAGTCTCTACGACCTACTAGAGATTCTACCCCCACAGCTGAGTCCCCCACCAAAAATGACCCCGAGTTCACACCAGCTGAACACGCCCAAACTGAGCGCAACAACCTTATTGTTGTCATAGACAACCCCCAAACCCCACAGGAAATACCAAAATCTCCCCACCCAGAAGCCGACAGTCCCATGCAGGTGAGCCCGTCCCCAGACATCACCTACCGTATCACACACAAAATTGTGCAAGACATCGCCGATGATCAAAGCAGTCCCATCCTGGATCTGATATCCAATCACGAAACCCCAACCCACGTTGCTGCAACCACCTATAGCCCGGAGAAACCTTCTTTGATGAATGACAAGACCCCCATCTACACTCCCACCCCCCTGGCAATGCTACCATCCCCACCCACTTCACCCATTTCCAATTTCCCCGAAGATCTCATGAACGTCCTAGTTGTACCCCAAATGGACGATTTCGACAATAATAGTCTAACTTCTACATGTACTGGCACATCCGAAGCACTCTATCATCTGATGCTATCAGCCAAGGCCATGGATAAGCGTGTCGGACGGGATATAGCGACGATATTAGTGAAGCATGGCTACCTAAATAAAAACTAAGATTTAACAGGGAGGCTTCAAATTATAGACCTCCACATTCCCTATTATAATGTTAACTGTTACTATTGGAATCTTACAATAGACTCTTAAAGCCAGGGCTTAAAACTATAGACCCTATAATTATTATCTTTCTCATATTTTATATGCCTTGTTTTTTACAATCAATATTAATAAACTCTGAACACAATTTTATTATCATCTTCATCTTTTCATCAATTAAAACGCCACCATGATAACACCAATCGAGCCAACAACAATAACAGAAAGTCCCCCCATAGAGTGCTATAGAAGTGCCCCGAGTGTCCACAAGCGCCAAAGTGTCAACACAAGTAACACCACACCGGGTGTCACACCAAGTGACACCCGGCCGCTATATAAGCATGTTCTTTTCTTGTATCAGTCAATTACCCCTGAGGAAGACAACCATAATGTTGAAACGCGTCGGGAAAAATAAATAAGAGAAAAAACATACCGGATTGTCGTTTGTAGGTTTAACACCTATATTTACATGAGTTGTAAATTGTTATATAAAATTAAAATTTTATGTCAAATAGATATTGGAAGAAGTAAGATAAGATAAATATCACATATAGCAGGTTTCTAAATCAATGTCGTAAAGGAAGTGCAAATACCTAGTATGTCGTAAAGGAACTGCAGATACCTAGTAGGCTTCTTATCATAAAAAGTTTATAACCATTGGAGAAAAATCTTTGTTTTTATTGTTTCCAGAACTTCATGAAAAGTTCAGCCAGCTGCCAATCATGCCCAATAAGAGGTATCATGTGGGCCGAGAAGTCCTTATGAAGGAAGGCTTTGACACATTAAAAGATCCCAACTGGATAAATGACAAGGTTATCTGATTATGACTTATAGAATAGAATTTTTTGTTCAAAGTTCCTTTAAACCCTAGTACAATCACTTGTTCTTTCATGAATATGATTACATCAGAATTATCTACTGCAACTGGATGAAATGGTCAACTGCAGATGTAACTTCAGCACTGAATGGGCCAGATCACTCCTGATATAGATAAAATATATTCCAATTTAAATAGCCTTTCAGTACAATTAAATAAAAAAGTGAGCTTTGATTTCTTGCAATGAAATATACAATTACCCATATGAAATTTTCTCAGATGACGAAAATAAGTGTATGGTCTGATGATGATGAGAGAGAGAGAGAGATTGGTGGCTTTACGCCCTTATCAACACTTTGAAGTGTTATATCAAGGGCGGGAGAGCTGAGAGGGAGGCAGTTTATGATCATACCCAGGAAACAGAGATGGAGAAGAAGGGAGAGAGAGACAGAGAAAAGAGACAGAAAGGTACTTTAAGGTCCCACCCAGGACCAGGCACTTTAAGGTCTTACCCAGGACCATACTGAAATAAGATATGATGAAAAATCTGAAAATCTTCACTTATGGGGAAGAGTTATGGGGAATGATGCCGTTGTCATTATTTTTTTATTATTTTGAAGAAAAATAAAATTGCTGTAGTAGGCATTACCAATTCTGAAGCAAAATAAAATAATCTAGAATGCCAAATAAAAAATATTTCAGGCAAAATATGAAACATATGTGCCAAATGGAAAAATGACCACCCACAATTGATCTTAATTCTGGAAGTTCATTTAGCTATTTCCAACATCACTGATGCTCGCATAGTGGCAGCATGCTATTTGGTTACAAGCTATTTCATTGACTGAGAAAGTACCCATGACAACTAGGCTACCCGCCAATTCAAGGAGGAGGATCATCGTCTGCCATCATGTCCAAAAAAGATGAGGTTATGCCAGAATGGTTTAAAATGTGGCTGGCGACCCATTCTGATGGTACCGCGAAGCAAAGGCAGGACGAACAAGATTGAACAGTTATACAGCTACAGAAAAATGAAAAATTATTATATCTATCATCAAATTTAATTCTTGCATGTAAAAAAATGTTTGTACCCGATCAGCTATACGCAAAACTCCATCTATTCACTGCGGACAGTTACTGTGTAAAGCTAACCACGACTACATCTTTTTGTACTTACGCAACAACTTGTACCACAAATGTCTCCATAAACTCCTGAAGAAGGGCAAGTCGCCCGAAAGCTCGAGACACTAAATAAAACAACAAAGATCAAGTTTATTATGCTCTCTTGATCATTACATCATTTAAATAAGCCAGCCTCCCTGATATACTGTGAGCCCTCCTCCCTCTACTATTAGACTAGTTTAATCGAAACACAAGTCCAGTAAAAAAATGGCACTCTTCGGAAGAGCTGACACCAGTCAGAGATGATCTACCAATTGTAATTTACCATCAGCAATAAAGAATTTTTTAATTGAACTGAATGGCTGGGTATGCTGATGCCCAGCTGATTTTTGATCAGGCTATTATGGCAATAAATAACTTCATTAGAAGAAATAATGAAGAGTATGGCATGCAACACTTGTACATGACCAGCAAGGTGCACACCTTTAAAGAGATAAACCACTGTCATATGCACTGCTGCAGGCGGGAGTTCAAGGAACTAATACATGAAAAATAAGGAATGACAATAATTTTTTCGAACTTTGTCTTGAGAAAGAACATGGTTGGGGGATAACAAAAAGCAAAAATAAATGGATCTCAACATATTTTTTTTTCATTCTAGAGACCATCAAAGTTTAGTATTTGAGTATGTGGGGAAAATGGATATTTTCTCAGTTTTTCCAAGATTTCAGACAGACAAATAACATTTTTCAGTTGAAATGACTTCTAAACATAGCCACTATACAGGTTTACCCTCATGTATGAAAAAACAGGGTATCAACATATTTTGAAAGATATTATTCAGCATTGAAAATCTTCAATATTCCTGTTTTTAACTCGTCTGGATGCAGATTCAGTTGATTAACTTTTTAAAAAAGTCGGTGACCCCCATTTTATATTGCTTGAGAGGGTAAAGGAATATGTTAGCTATGCCTATAGAGATTTTTAGGAAAAAGTTATTTTCAATTATTTTTTTATACTGAAAAAACGAAAAAAATTGTCCTTTTCTCATAGACTTCTATAGTGAACAACCATAAATTTCAGGGCTCCCTGAAATGAAAACTAACCCGGGGAAATATTGTTTTTATTGGCTTTTTGAATTCACATAACCTTGTTCTTTCACGAGGCAAAGTTTAAACAAAATGTTATTTTCAGTTTTTTTCCCAGTTGAACTGTGGTTTATCTCTTTAACAAAGGAAAAGCCATGTTGTGTATTTTACAGGGGTGGAGAGGGGATAACCTCCACCATACCCCCTACTCTCTTCCTGGCTTATCAGCATTTAAGATCAGGCCTGTTTCAGTCTTGACCATTTTTACCCTATTTACACATAAATAGTTCATCTAGTCTTGATCTCATGAAATATTTCTATATATATAGCATTTCGAGGCAAGTCTCTTCACTAGAAATTCAAAAATACACTTATAGATTCTTTTTTTGATTTTTCCTTGAATCAGTTTTCTATGTATAGTACTCATTCACAGTGCTTCTTGTGTTTAATGGGTTAATTTTACTTGAACGTAAGTTGAGTTGCCAGTCCATCAAATTAATTGGATTTATTCATATACATACAAATAAGTAAACATATACATATATATAGTTCAAATAAAAATTGCCATACATCTTTCTGGGTAAGATTTTTAATCTGTGTAGCATAACCTTAAACTTGGCAGAAAGGTGGGAAGTCTTCTGATAGTTACAGACTCTTGTGGTCGTCACCTCACCAAGCACCTACAGGGGGAGAACCTTTATTTTTTTCCAGGCCAGGGGCTGATGGATGTGGTTGCGAATACAATCGAGCTGGCCCATCAACATGCCCAAACGAAAATTTAAGATCAGGCCCAAACGAAAATCCTGCTCAATGCGGGGATCAACGACCTGACCCGCAGAGGTAGTAAGGGGAGGTGTTACCCTTGTTGCAATACCTCAGGGGAGATATTTGGGGTGATGACAGACCTCTTAGCCAGATGGAATGCCATGTGGGATGTGGACATTATGCTTGACTTTTTAAGAGAATTATCCCCAGTCGCTCGTATATCTTTAAAAGATCTTACCCTAAAGCTTGTCGCGCTCCTTTTAATTACTAGTTGCCAAAGGGTCCAGTCAATTTGCATTCTGAAACTTTTTAACCTCATCAGAGGTAAAGAAGATGTTATGTTCCGTGTTACCGACAGGTTGAAACATCACTCAACCGGGTCCTTGCCTGTTTTAACTTTCAAACCTTTTCTTCAGGACAAGAGGTTATATGTTGTTACTGTTCTGAACGAATATATCTCTAGAACGGCAGGTCACCGAGACAAGAAAGATCATTTAATTCTTAGCTACATAGCTCCTTATGTTGCCGTAGGCACAAACTCCATCTCAAGGTGGATGCGCTTAACTCTTACTAGAGCTGGTATAGATACTTCCGTTTTTACCCCCCACAGCATGAGGGGGTCTGTCGCTTCACAAATGTTAAGGTTAAACGTTCCAGTGAAAGATATAATGGCTAAAGCCAGCTGGAAGATCGAATCCACATTCCGGCAATATTACTGCAAACCGGTGGCAGAGGTAGATCCCAACAAAATCCTAAAAGCGTATCGTAATACTAAGAAAGTCAACGGCGCCCTAAGACGCCCCTAAAGTCTCTAAGAGTCTATCTATTTGTGTTTTAGCAACCGTTATGTGTTCAATTGTTAAACCCAGAGCTACGCTCTAACTATGTAACAGAAACTCAAGGTTTTAAATGTTCCAAACTGTACCATTTATTGTAAGGATTACAAAGGTCTTAACGCAGAAGACATTTTATATGGTCACATCCAAAGAAAACAAATTGTTATTATTTGTACGTTAAACTTGAATAAAGACAAGAGTTGATTTAATTTTGACTTACAGTTGTCCTTATATATATATATAATCAGTAACCAAATATTCTCCAAATAATATTATGGCTACGCAAGAATAAAGCCAAAAAATTCCTATTACTTTAAACATCTCCTATGTGCTTGCTGCCTCCTGACGAGAAGGAAGTGAAACATAATCTCACAGTTTGATGAGTCTTACCATTTGCAGTAAGTCGATGTAAAACTGGGATTATGCGATCTTCCTTTCGTCAGGAGCAGAGCACAGAGGCCCACCCGTTCTGGAGAAGAGACAAAAAATTTAATATCTACAGATAAAATTTTTATGTCTCTCCCACCCGAAAAGGGTTCTCATGATATCAAAGTTTATTTTATTAAATAATAATAATAATAACACTTATATCATGTTTTTCTATTCTCTGTCCTCTATTCGCAGAATGGTCCTCTCCTACTACACAGGGTTCCCCCTGTTGTTTGAGGTCCATTAGCATCTTTTTTGACTTATTATAATTTTAAATACTGAAGACGTAGTCACATAGTCACGTGGTACGACGGCTTGGATCTCCTCTGTGCTCTGCTCCTGACGAAAGGAAGATCGCATAATCCCAGTTTTACATCGACTTACTGCAAATGGTAAGTCTCATCAAACTGTGAGATTAATTTTACTTGAACCTAAGTTGAGTTGCCAGTCAGTCAAATTAATTGGATTTATTTATATACATACAAATAAGTAAACATATACATATATATAGTTCAAATAAAAATTGCCATACATCTTTCTGGGTAAGATTTTTAATCTGTGTAGCATAACCTTAAACTTCGCTGGGAAGTCTTCTGATAGGTACAGACTCTCGTGGTCGTCACCCCGCCAAGCACCTACAGGGGGAGAACCTTTATTTTTTTCCAGGCCAGGGGCTGATGGATGTGGTTGCGAATACAATCGAGCTGGCCCATCAACATGCCCAAACGAAAATCCTCCTCATAGCGGGGATCAACGACCTGACCCGCAGAGGTAGTACGGGGAGGTGTTTCCCTTGTTGCAATACCTCAGGGGAGATATTTGGGGTGATGAAGGGGTTGGTGCAAGATGCATGGGCCCAACTTACCCAGCACATCGCACATATTCCTGTCACAATCAGCGGGATTGTAGGCATTAATTTTAATGCCTACAATAGGATGGCTGGATATGCTGATGCCCAGCTCATGTTGGATCAGGCTATTATGGCCATAAATAACTTCATTAGAAGAAATAATGAAGAGTATGGCGTGCAACACCTGCACATGACCAATAAGGTGCACACCTTTAACAAAGGAAAAGCCATGTTGTGTATTTTACAGGGGAGGAGAGTGCCAGTACATCAAGTTAATTGGATTTATTTATATAAATACAAATAAGTAAACATACATATGTATACATATGCAGCTGAGCCTCCACTTAAAAAGGTAAAAGGGAACTTTAGTAATCTACCATCCACATCGGGCCTTAAACCAGAAAATCATCAAACCGATAACACAGATTGGGACCAAATTTTAAGATTTATCAGAAGATTCAAATTTGTTGCCTCCGACCTGTGATCTAAATCCTGACAAGGAGAAACCAACATTACCTTCCCCCAAAGTTGCCAGTCCATCAAATTAATTGGATTTATTCATATACATACAAATAAGTAAACATACATATATATAGTTCAAATAAAAATTGCCATACATCTTTCTGGGTAAGATTTTTAATCTGTGTAGCATAACCTTAAAATTTGCAGAAAGATGGGAAGTCTTCTGATAGGTACAGACTCTCGTGGTCGTCACCCCGCCAAGCACTTACAGGGGGAAAACCTTTATTTTTTTCCAGGCCAGGGGCTGATGGATGTGGTTGCGAATACAATCGAGCTGGCCCATCAACATGCCCGAACGAAAATCCTGCTCATAGCGGGGATCAACTACCTGACCCACAAAGGTAGTAAGGGGAGGTGTTACCCTTGTTGCAATACCTTGGGGGAGATATTTGGGGTGATGAAGGGGTTGGTGCAAGATGCATGGGCCCAACTTACCCAGCACATCGCACATATTCCTGTCACAATCAGCGGGATTGTAGGCATTCAATTTAATGCCTACAAGAAGGTAACTTATTATTTTCAATACATATGCATCCTAAGAAAACTTCTACCTGAAATCTTAGGTAAGTTTCGTTCATAATGAATTTTGAAGAATCATGTACGTGGAGAGAGTGACGTAGGCACTCACAAGTGGCCATATGACATGTTTGTAAACAGGACGCATATGTTAATACTGGAAATATTAAATATGACCATAACATTTGAGCTAATGAAGGTGAGGAAAATTAATATTACTTGTAATGAGAAACAAGATTTGTTAAGGTATTTAACTCTGTGAAATAAATATGTAAAACTGAAGAAATGAACATTGACCCACCTAGTATAAGGGGGCAGAATCTCTATTCGAGAGAGCAGGAACATTGTATTATGTTATAAGTAACAAAATAATATAAAAAGTACATAGAAAGCCATAAATATGGCGGAAAATAAATGTGAGCATCCATGTAAGTTTAAGTAAGCATAAAATGCGACTTCAAAAGTTTTTAGGGCCGTTTCGGGGAACTAAACCCTGTATTGAGTATTATTATACTTTGTTAAACTGTATGATGTATGTTATAGTTATTATATTAATGTTAATGCATATCTGATATAAATGGTGTTGTAGTAAATGTAATTGTAGCAATATGCCATGGCCTCATGGGAAGACCAAAATTGTTTGACTTGAGGACCTTTTTCTCTAAAACCTTTGATTGATGTACTTGTATAAAGAGAAATAAAAATACTTATATATATGACAAATCATTGCTACACATCACCAAACTTCATGCAAGAAAATATGATCCATCTTAATAGTATGCATTCTATTTTGACTCATATGGTTACTTGGTCATATTTATTGAGAAATAGACTTACAACGCAATTGTTGCCAACAGCTATTATCATTTTTTATTTAAAAGGTTAAATTGAGCCAATATAGTTGGATTTTCCTACCAGTGAATACCAATAATGTCTACTGGATACTTCTGGCGGTGAGTGAGTGAGTGAGATTGGTTGCTTTACGCCCTTATCAACACATTTGATTTATGAGATCAAGACTATGATCTTGCCCAGGAAATAAAGATAAAGAAGGGAGAGAAAGACAGAAAAAGAGACACAAAGGCACTTCATAGTCGTACCGAGGTACAGTGAGTGAGACTGGTTGCTTTATGCCCTTATCAACACATTGAAGTGAAGGTATCAAGGGCGGGAGGCAGTTAATCATCTTACCCAGAAAATAAGGCAAGAGAGAGAGAGAGGTCTGACCCAGGACATAGCCCATAGCCATTGCGTTGCTGTCATTATAAGCATTGTGCATAATTGTGAGCTATATAAACTAACAACTGGTGAGTGAGTGAGATTGTTTGCTTTACGCCCTTATCAACACTTTGAAGTGTTATATCAAGGGCGGGGAGCTGAGAGGGAGGCAGTTTATGATCATACCCAGGAAATAGAGATAGAGAAGAAGGAAGAGAGAGAAAGAGAAAAGAGACAGAAAGGCAGTTTAAGGTCCCACCCAGGACCAGGCAGTTTAAACTAACAACTGGCTATGAATTTTGTCATCAGGCTCTGGAGACCATAAGATGACCAATCCAATGATTAAAGGTAATCAAATCAGTACCTTCTATTTGCACTATTCATTAATACCTATCATTGAACATAAGTTGTAAATTGTTATATAAAATTAAAATTTTATGTCAAATAAATATTGGTGAGAGTGAGATTGGTTGCTTTATGCCCTTATCAACACATTTAATATGGTTATATCAAGGGCGGGAGAGCTGAGAGGGAGGCAGTTTATGATCATACCCAGGAAATAGAGATAGAGAAGAAGGGAGAGAGACAGAGAAAAAAGACAGAAAGGCCCTTTATGGTCATACCCAGGACCAGCCAAATATTGGAAGATGTAAGATAAGATAAATATCACATATAGTAGGTTTCTAAATCAATGTCGTAAAGGAAGTGCAAATACCTAGTATGTCGTAAAGGAACTGCAGATACCTAGTAGGCTTCTTATCATAAAAGGTTTATAACCATTGGAGGAAAATCTTTGTTTTCATTGTTTCCAGAACTTCATAAAAAGTTCAGCCAGCTGCCAATCATGCCCAATAAGAGGTATCATGTGGGCCGAGAAGTCGTCATGAAGGAAGACTTTTACACATTGAAAGATCCCAACTGGATAAATGACAAGGTTATCTGATTGTGACTTATAGAATAGAATTTTTTGTTCAAAGTTCCTTTAAACCCTAGTACAATCACTTGTTCTTTCATGAATATGATTACTTCAGAATTATCTACTGCAACTGGCTGAAATGGTCAACTGCAGATGTAACTTCAGCACTGAATGGGCCAGATCACTCCTGATATAGATAAAATATATTCCAATTTAAATAGCCTTTCAGTACAATTAAATAAAAAAGTGAGCTTTGATTTCTTGTAATGAAATATACAATTACCCATATGAAATTTTCTCAGATGACGAAAATAAGTGTATGATGGTCTGATGATGATGAGGATATGATGCTTTACATGTCAACAATTTTCATAATAGTAACTAGGTTTGTGATCAATTTCTTTTCACAGATCATTAATGCTTTCCTGCAATATCTAGCAAGCCAGAAAAACAAGGAAGACCATTGCCACCTCTATATCATGCCATCATATCTGGCTGTGCTGTGGCAACAAAACCGATTCTACGCCTGGTTATACTATGCTTGGTGGAAGGTAAAAGGATTGGATATTCAAGACCAAATTCTTCTGACGTTCATGAAGCTATTCCTTAACTTTCCAAATGCAGATCTGGGAATTTGGTTAGGCATTAGTACTCCAACAGCCTCTAATGTCTTTACATGCTTTATATGAATGGTTGGTGGCTGTTAATGCCATGGAAATAACACAGGATATCCCACAACAATACCTACAGTTCTTACAAGAGCTGCCACACAGTGAAGTGGGTAACAGCTGTTGCCCCAAATGAGTGAGTGGTGAGTGAGATTGGTTGCTTTACGCCCTTATCAACACTTTGAAGTGTTATATCAAGGGCGGGAGAGCTGAGAGGGAGGCAGTTTATGATCATACCCAGGAAACAGAGATAGAGAAGAAGGGAGAGAGAGACAGAGAAAAGAGACAGAAAGGCACTTTAAGGTCTTACCCAAGACCAGGCACTTTAAGGTCTTACCCAGGACCATGCCCCAAATGAGACAATAGTCTATACAAGCTGTCTTTCCAGGCTCCACCTCTGACGTTACCAATGTAAAGACCTGAATGTTGGATGAATTTGTTCCAAGAGACCTGATTCTTGTTGATAAGGGGTTCACACTACATGATGAACTACCTAAGGAAGTCAGCCTAAACATTCCACCTTCCTTAACAGGGAAGTCATACTTCACTTGGGAAGAGGCATTGGCCAGGTCAAAAGCCATGTGGAAAGAGCTAATGAGAGGATACAAACTTTTTAGCTCACATTCCTGCTAACTATAAGTCTCTATCCACAAAAATTTGAAGACACCCGGTCAGGGAAGGGGGACAAGTGATCCATCAAGGAAAGCTGTGCTATGTTTCAGGCGGCACAGTCATTTAGGGATGTATGGTAGAAATTATGCATAGTACATATTTTATGTTATGGGAAAAAGAGGTGATGTTGGAACTGTATTTGAAATAGTATTGTACATAATGTTGGTAGAGAATGTACTGCAGTTTCTAATGAAGAGGAAAATGATCAGTAATATTCTTGCAACATGTATAGGTCAGTATTGGTGCGGGAACACACCAAAATGGACAGACAGGAGAGGGGAGCTCTTTTGAAAAGAGCTTACTTAAGTATGAAAAAGGCTGAGATGAGTGAGTGAGTGAGGTTGCTTTACACCCTTATCAACAAATTGAAGGTTATATCAAGGGTGGGAGAGCTGAGAGGGAGGCAGTTTATGATCTTGCCCAGGAAATAGAGATATGGGGAAGGGAGAGACAGAAAAAGTGACAGAAAGGCACTTTATGGTCTTACCCAGGACCATCTCTTCTGAAGGAAGTAGCTGACAAATATGAACAGCATTAAATATATTTTGGGCCGATCTCCAAAGAAAAGAATGTAAAGCTGAAATTTGGATGTGTTATCTATTTTTGTAGTTGAAAATAGGAAATGTTTTTTTGCAGAATATAGAAGACAAAGTTCTGAAAAGGGATTGTGGTACATCATGTCTTATTGTGGGCCAAACCCAGAAGAACATATTAACTCCGTCAAAGATTAAGAGGTACTCACCTAAAAGAATTATCAGCAACCACAGAAGAGGACTCACCACCTGTCCTGACTCTGTGGGCCCAGGGGGTGGAGGTGCTCCCAGCAATTCAGAGATCGAAGTATGGGGATCCAACCATCAAGGCCATAGGGTATAAACCAAGGCCAAAGAAAGTAAGGGTGGGTCTTTTTAACACTAAGATTAGATCGACTAGATTTAATCCAAATCCCAAACTTACCTCACACACTCACACCTGTACATAACCAAGTGGCAAGTGAGGAGGCTAGTCAAACTCTGACACTAATGAAAGATAATTTATTGACTTTTACAAAGAAATGAAAACAGGAATTGAGGGAGTTGTTCTTGGCCCAGGTAGAGAACGTCTCTAGATTACCAGTCACTACCTTGTCTTCTTTCGGATGCAGAGGCGAACAGATGACAAAATTATCTGCATAAAAAATTGTATTTCCAATAAAATTGCTCTTAATTAAATCGTTAATATAGATAGTGAAGAGACACGATCCAAGAATGCTTCCTTGGGCTACCCCGTTATGCATCACTCTTTTGTCAGACACCGCTCCATTGTAGATAACCCTCTGTTCAGTTTTTACACTAACTCTCCAACAGATCTTTTAAAAAATTTAATTTTAAATGATCAAACTTTTTAAAGAACAGAGACCTATTCCCCGGGACCGATCCCAGATGCACCCAAGTACGAGCCAAGTCCAATACCACAGAGGCACCCGCAGAGACAGCCAAGACATACTCACAGGAATTTCCTAGACTCCAATGACCCCAAGAGCTATCGCCTACCAGCTCACGAATACCTGTACAATCTATACAAGATGGTCAGCAAGATTGACCTGGACATTGGACAGTCAATGCGTAATGCTATGATTAACAAAGGATACTTATAACAAACTAAATAGGTCTGCACCAAGCTGAACAATATAACCAACAGACCATATGAAGCTACACCATGATTAACTTGTTGAGTGAGTGAGTGAGATTGGTTGCTTTACGCCCTTATCCACACATTTTAGATGGTTATATCAAGGGCAGGAGAGCTGAGAGGAAGGCAGTTTATGATCATACCCAGGAAACAGAGATAGAGAAGAAGGGAGAGAGAGACAGAGAAAAAGAGACAGAAAGGCACTTTAAGTTCACATACCCAATTAATTCATACTACGTATGCCACAAATTTTTTTTACCTTGATTGAGCTTTACCTGTTATGTCAATTTTTTATGGGAGTGCACAAACGTTAACCTGGGGGGCACTTTTGTTGATTGTTACCATGGGAACCATGAGTGCACAAAACAGTACCTGAGGGCAAATTTCAAGACCACCAAGACATCCTGAAGAAGGGCACATGTCGCCCGAAACGTCGATCCCATCTTATTGAATAAACCTACTCAAAACAAACTTTCAGTGTCCCTAATGTGTTAGGAGTTGACTTCACATCAATTTAACCTTTTTATTATTTGATGACTGTTACATCAATTTTTTGCATTCAATTAATCATCCCATCTAATGTCATTAAATACCAAACTAAATTTAAACTCAGCAATTTTAAACTAATATAAATGGATCTGATCTCCAACAGTCCCTTAGAAAGGGTGCTATGTCCGAAACATTGGACCATAGTTACAAAGTAAACAAAAAAAACAATGCCAAATTGACTCATCATTCTACATAATTTCAAACTAAAAGTCCACAAGTGATCACAGCAGTTTGTAGTCAACCCCCTATTACACTTATAAATATCACTCATGTTAGCAATTGTATTAGATCATATATTACAACATAATACCAAAATGAGAACTATGAACGATAGGCAAATAAAAACAGGCAAACATCTTTTATTAACAGCAAATCATGACTACAGAAGTTAAAGCAATTTTCTAGTGATCGCCCACACCCTGAAATGGTGTCATCAACACTTGGAGCCGGGCTCTAAAACACGTCCATAAGTTAAGGTATAAAGTGAATGCTAAAGACTGCAGCACCACCTATCTCAAAAGATACATACTCATGGTAGCAAAACTGTAAGTGTAGAAAATACTCATACATAAGGAATATATAAAGCAACAGCTGTAAGTGAACAATGACCTTCAATGAAAGCAACAATTGAGTGGAATTCTATAATATTCCCAGCATAAGAATTACTAGGTTCATAAAAATGTAGAAAATAGATTTAATCGCACTGCGATAAATACTGTTGTCCTGGCCACGGCATTCCCAAACTTACTTGATGGTACCTCCTGGGTATTTTGATCTCTGGCAGGGGTGGATTGTAATTAACAATCCCACCACCAAATTTGTATCCAGGGTCCCAGGGGTCAAACTGGCCATGGGAACACCAATTTAGACTATCTATAGTGGTTAGTAACAAAGTATAGGATATATCATACTGTTTATAGCAGTGACCTATAGGCATCTGACTCATGTCACAGACTAATTTGTAAGCAATGTCAAAATTCTAGAGCTTTCTGTTCTGCGTTTACAAGAGATTTTAAATAGTGACTTCCTAATTTGTTTACTAGAAACCATATGCACAACTGACTTTTAAATAGGCACATACTTATTTGCATATGCATATGAACTATTTCCACCAAAGCAACCTTTTCCAAAGAGATCCTTTCTTAGTTTGTTCTTGATGAACAGTCTTTTTCTTGGATTCATCATTACTTGGTCCATAATCAAAGGGCTTCTCATGAGCAACAGCTTCTGAATTAATGGAATTGGACACGGTAGTTTCAGCAGTTTTTTCTACATTCATTTCTTTTTGAAAGTCCTTGTAAGTTTTGAGATGATCTGAGGAAGTCCCAGCTTCCACTGCTCTTGAATCATTGGAGGTGGTAAGTTCATCAGCAATGACTGTGTCTTTGTTATCAAGAGAAACCCCCTGATGACTCTTCATCATTCCACTGTTTTTAGTTGAATCATCTAGTCGTTTTTCATCATCAGAATCTTTTGTGGAACTAGAACAGTGATGGTCAGCAATCAAATCCTCAGATTTTGAGTCCTCTATAACTTCATGATGAGCATTAACTTGTTTTTCTTGCTCACTGACTCCAGCAAAATTATCATCCCTGACAACACTTTCAGTTGATTCCTTTGCTATAACTTCTTGATGAGAATTCACTGGTTTTTCTTGGTCATGGCCAGCACTTTCAGTCAATTCCTCAGATTTTGAGACCTTTTCTATAACATGAGCATTGACTTGTTTTTCTTGGTCACTGCCTCCAACAACAAGATTAACATCCCCGATTTCATTTAAAGTCAATTTCCCAGATTTTGATTCCTTTTCTGTAACATCATGGTCAGCATTTTCTTGTTTGTCTTGGTCACTGCTTCTCACTTTCATTTCCGCAAAAGGCCCATCAGTGGGCACTGGATTGACTTTGTTATGGTGACCAGAATCAAGTTCAAATGCTTTGTCTTGCTTTTTAGCATACTTAGGTTTCACAGGTGGTTTAGTGTCAGCTATCACTTCAGCTATAACAGGTATTTCAGTGTCAGCTTTAACAGGTAATTCAGTGTCTGCTATCACTTCAACAGATTCATGGTTAACTTCCAGCATGTCTAAGGATTTATCTTGTGCTTCATTAACTAGTGCCTTCCTTAACTTAGTATCTCTAGCCTTGGTTTCTATTATATCTGGCAGTGCATCAACTACTTCAGTGATAGGCTAAGGGAAAGAAACAAAAATGCAAATTGTATAATGGCAAACTCATTAAAAAACGCAAAAATATGAGTGCATATGTATTAAGATATACCAAAATATTGCTACAAATGTCATCCCTAAAAGTGTGCATAGAGCAAGGCCGAAAATATATAAATATCAACAAAAAAACTGAGAAAGATACAATTCAAAGAGAATCAGTAAAGATGAAAGTCATATCACATTATGAGGTAGTAATTGAATAATTGGCCACATCTAATTGATGTCAAATATATACCCTAGTATCGGAAGGAACACTGTCCTGGTTAGTTGGCACAGAAGAGACCGTTTCCTGGTCAGCAATCAGATCAGCTTTTAAAGCTTCCAAGCCACCCTTCGCTTTCAGTTCCTGATAAGACAAAGACAATTAGAATCATGGACTTTGTAAGACTACCTTTGTAATTGCATTGCATTGCTAACTAGATGGTAATTAATATTAATGTGATGTTACAAACCAATGCAAAATAGAATTTATCAACCCTACCTTAAATAAAATGGGCAGATCTTTGGCTCGTATTTGTTTTACTGTGTCCATCATGGAATACTCTAAATCTATGGCCACCAAGCCTAAAGATGGGCACCATTGCCTGCAATAAAATCATTTCATACTTTATTATACTTGAATGAGAATTTGTGTGAGAAGATTTTTTTAACTGTGTTTTTAACTGTATCATGCATACTGGGAAGGCTTTGTTAAAAGACCAGAAAAGTTATAACCAGTTAAAAATTTCTAATTTTTGTTCCTTTTTTTTCAAACCAATCGTAAAAGTGGCCAACATTTTGGAAGATTGTATCTTGTTTTTCCTACAGCTGTTAAGCTCAGCCAATTAGACTTAAAATTCTTATATCAAAATATATCACCAACATAATATTGATACATTCAGTCCTATAAGTCCTAATTACAGCTTTAAAATAAACCATGATAATCAGATCTAGTTTTCCTTATGATTATTAAGGAAAAATCAAATGGATGCAATTAATCAACTAAAATATCCCATCGATTCAACACAACAAGAAAGAATGACTGGAAAATTGTGATGCAACTTACTCTAATCTTGGTATAAGTCTAGATTTGCGTACTCTTAGAAGTTGCTGCACAAAGGTAATGAAGTCTGGTATGTCTGTTTGCATACATACAGTGGTAAACAAATCCTTCTTGGGCGTCATCCTGACTAGATAGAAGTGATTCTGGTCCCAGTGAGCAGTCTAGAGGACAGAAACAATGATAAAAATCTCAAAACCTCCTGAGGAATTTCGCTTATAAATGTAGATTTTATGATAACGTTTTAGCAGAAGAGAATTTGCACTCACCTTAGGAACATGTCCAAAATTAATTTTTATGTCAAAGATGTCAGCTGGCACCTACCAAATAAGTAAGAAACCCAACCAAATTAAGAAGAATAAAGAGATTGGGACAGGCGATATAATATATGGTAAACAAATCCAGGTTGGCAAATATTGAGGTATGTAGATACTTGTTACAAGTAATGCAGTGAGAAGTGAGTAAATTTGTGGATGCTACTACCTTTAATAGTGAAGATGTGTCATAGAAGAGTTCATAGTCAAATATTCTCCTCGGTGTAGGACCATTCATAGCTCCAGCAGCAGCGTCACTAGCAAACATTAGCTGGAAACAATTAAGAAAATAAATCATTTTAACTATTCCTTCTCGTAACAACTTTTCATTTAGTCAACAGGAGTATAGGAATGTGTGTAGGAGAGGGACTAGGGAAATAGTCAATGATAGTAAGAGGCCAAAGGAAATGCAATCTTAAGTATGAAAAACCCATGTTCAGACCTTTGCCTGGAATAATTAAAACAGCAGAATTACACTTACCTGATGTTCACGGCCTGAGACAAATAGGAAAAAATCTGCTCTTCCTTTTGAGTATGGGAATGTGCCATTAGCCATATAATGGATGTTTCTGGACATCCACAAACTTGTGTTGTCAGGGTGAAGGAAACCAATAACTTTCACCAATGGATCTGTTCAAAAGGTCAATATAATAGTGAACAAATGACAACTAATGAAAGTTGCGGGTCTACATAAGAATAACAATTTTACATGGTTGATATAAAAGAGGAAATTAACACTTACCCTTTTTCCAAGGCTGATCTGACAGCTTTTGGAATAGCCCATCCTTGGGTTGACCCCTTGCTGTGAAGAAATTTCTTGGGTCCAACTCAAGTGATTTGTTCCCTTTCTGCAATGCCTTAAAAAAACAATGCAATAGGATATTTATACCATTGATTGGGGCATATTTTATATAGATAAAAAACATAAAAGATCGTTTGTTCCAAAAGGTTTTGAACAACATAGGAGGTGTACACATCTGCACAAGAAAATATCAAAGTCCTCTAAAAAAAATTACACATTTTTCAATTGCTTTATATCGCTGACATACCTGTATATCTGAGATGTAGCTTTCTTCAGGTTCGAAACAACAAATCTTTTTAATGTTTCTGTTATGTAGCTCCTGTGTCAGTATGCCTTTCCCTAGGGCAACATAAAATGTGAATGTCAATTTTCTTTACTCTGGGGTCAGCACAAACAATTACATCAAGTAGAAACATGACTGAGGGAAAAGCAATACATAGTCGTCAAGAGGCTCTTTCATGGCCCAATAATTTGCAAATGCTACACATAATCACTCATTTAGAGAGTAATATAACTAATACTTCCTGTGGTTATTCTTGATTTTCTTTATATACAATAAGTAAATTAAGCTTTTCAAGTATGCAACAAGAACAATTGAATATTCTCTAACCTGGAAAACATTCAATGACTGCATCTGAGGAACGAATGTGCTTCTTTAAAACAGAAGCAATTTTCCCTGCATACTTCACATCCTGTATTCTAGGGATAAGAGGAACCTTTTTCTTTTTTTTCTTATTAGAAAAAGGTGCAGTCATCCCATCTGTACGTAATAATTTCGGTGTATGCAGCTGCCTTGAATGAATAATACAGGCCAAGACATTGGTCTTAGGCAAGACTGGGATGACCAGGAGAGACATTGCTGCCAAATCAATGCTTTTTTATTACTGTTGAGTTTTAAAGAACTAACTTATACAGTCTATTATCCTCCATGGTTCAGGAAAATCTGAAAAATACAAACAAGCAAAGTGTTTGTTACAAATTCACTCCTAGAAACTTACTAGCCTGGCTATTACTATTATTATAAAACTTTTATTATAATCGGCTGATGTATGACTTGTGGCATATCATAAGTCACATAGACCAGGATGTGGGTCTAGTGATGCAGGGCATCATGATTGTGAAGGAATACTTGAAACCCAACTAATCAAACCTCCACAGCTGACTCCCAAATGCGCAGATGTACATAATGTGTTACCATAAAGACTATTCAAGGACTGTTCCAGATACAAAGAGTTATAGTTGCCAATGTTTACTAGAATTCATATTATATGACAAAATTTTTTTTTTGAATGATTCATCAACTTTAATCTTACATAAAAACATGAGTGCCTTAATACTAAGTACAATTCTACACTGACTCGTCTTTACTAGGTCTCTCTATCATAAATATTAACTAAGATATAGCCTTTTGAATTTCAACCAATCAGAGTGAGTGAGTGAGATTGGTGGTTTGGTTTGGTTAGTTTCACCTCCGCTAATAGTAATTAAAAGTTAGCAGATATACTGTGGTTTTATTAATTTATTCTGTGAAATTCCCTATTTCATGAAACAGGGTTTGGCCTGACGAAGTCAGGCTTCATTTAGGTTACCTAAATTTTGTCGTACAATTTGGTTTCCCGTAGGAAATCAAGAATATTTTTGTTCCCAGATTCCCGGAAAATACTCTGCAGTGTCCTGCGATTTTGCAGGAATTTTATTCTGTTTCTCTTGGTTGCCTGACAATGTATTAAGAGATGCTCTACACTCAGTTGAGTGTTGCATGTCTGACATACAGGAGCCACTTCACATTTTAGAAGGTGCCTGTGAGTCAGTTTGGTGTGACCGGTACGAAGACGGGTCAGTATCACCTGTTCGGGTCTTGTCAGGTGGCTTTACGCCCTTATCAACACTTTGAAGTGTTATATCAAGGGCGGGAGAGCACAGTGCTGATTTTAACTAGTTAATATGTTACTATGGAAACCTTTGTTACACATTTTTAATATAAACTCGGGCTCAGTGGCCAAGACTGCGGTATCCTTTGATGTTCCTGTACTCGGCCATACTATCTTCCTCCCTCGCTATGGGAGACAGAGTATACCCCCTATTCATCTCTGTATAAAAATATTCCCTGCAGAAGATCCGCCTAGTGATTGAAACATAGGAATCAACCACTTGAATTTATACAACAAATAAACTACAACCCTCATGAAAAATTGCTAGTGTCTGGTTTTGGTGTTATGACGACTTCAATTCTTTTATTATAATATAAGCCCTTCAATTCCCAACCCATAAAAGTGAGTGAGGTGAGCTGGTTGCTTTATGCCTTTAGCAACACATTGTATGTTATATCAAGCGCAGTGAAAGATAAGAGGGAGGCAGTTTATGGTCGTAACCAGGAAAACCCAAAGAATTTAAACAGCAAAAACACCTGTGATTTCCGGTTTGGTTTGGTTTGGTTTGGTTAGTTTCACCTCCGCTAATAGTAATTAAAAGTTAGCAGATATACTGTGGTTTTATTATTTTATTCTGTGAAATTCCCTATTTCATGAAACAGGGTTTAGCCTGACGAAGTCAGGCTTCATTTAGGTTACCTAAATTTTGTCGTACAATTATTTTGTCGTACAATTTGGTTTCCCGTAGGAAATCAAGAATATTTTTGTTCCCAGATTCCCGGAAAATACTCTGCAGTGTCCTGCGATTTTGCAGGAATTTTATTCTGTGTCTCTTGGTTGCCTGACAATGTATTAAGAGATGCTCTACACTCAGTTGAGTGTTGCATGTCTGACATACAGGAGCCACTTCACCTTTTAAAAGGTGCCTGTGAGTCAGTTTGGTGTGACTGGTACGAAGACGGGTCAGTATCACCTGTTCGGGTCTTGTCAGGTTATCATCTTTGAATTTTGGTGTGATTGATGATTTCCGGAAATTATATTTAGGAGTTATTGTGTAAGCTAAATTAGTTAATAGACTGAATTATTGTGTGAGCTATAATTAGTTAATAGACTGATTTCATGTGTGGCAACTTCATACTAACATGAGAAATTCTACATAGTAGCCTGCATGATCAACACCATGCGAGAAAATTTGCACAACACTCCACACAATATGATAGTCATTGCCAAAAACGTTATCTTGTAATAATATCTTCTTTTTAAAGTAAGTTACTTTGTAAGAGGTGCATGAGTGATTAGTACTACAGATTAGAATCTCTTCATACTTCATGAGAGCCTCCCGATAGATCCAGTGTTGTGATATAACCACAACCAACATGGACACACTCATACCTTCTGAGACCTCAAGGGCAGGGTATATTATGGAATATTACTCAATTTAATCAGTAATATTTTTGTCACATGATCTAGCAGAATATCTTGCCAAAACCGACACATGCACCCCCCCCCCCCCCACCCTATATGAAGCCACCAACGACCGCTTTTGGCCCATTGGATGTAGCATTACTTCCCCACATATTGAGAGCAATAATTATGTAGGTGATAATATAATGGGCCAAATTCTGCAGGATATTAGAACCAGCATCAACCAATACACATCTAATGAAGATCACATGAAACTAAAATTCACTGGATACAACAGACAAGCCTAAACCTTCTAGAAAGAAAGAAGGAAGGAAAGAAACAAAATCGCAACAGGTTGTGGACAATCTCATAGCAATTGGTCAACCGATCATCAGTTTGACATGACTGAAATTGATCTGCCGAGTTTGTCTCTCAGCCAGCCAAACCTAGGACCAGGTGGTAGCATTCATCCGACCATGCTCCGACCTCAGAATAACTACAGGATCAGTTAGCATGTCCATGCCATCATATGCAGAGAAGCTTTCACCAACACATCTTAGGTTGAGATCCATCTCAAGATCTAAGGCTGATTCTAGTAACAGATCCAATTCACAGGAAAAGAAAGTTAGCACAAATACAGGCAGCATGAATCGTACAACCATTGTTGTCATAGATTCACGAGGGAGAAATCTCCAGCAGTTTATTAGCTCACCTGATATCATTGTTTATCCCTACAGTGGAGCAGGTATTGACCGTTTAACATACTAGTCAAAAATGAAAATTGATATACACCATCCCACAAATGGAGGAATATAGGAGGAATATGTGACTTTTGCTAAAAAAAAAACGATCCACAAAGAAAATAACTCTTGCCTCTCAAACAAGATTCCAACCATATTTGTTCATTTTTTAACATGATGTTCCTAACAGAATTACGTAGTTGATTTCAAGCATGCACACACACAAGCCTGTTGCTGTCAGTTCGACCAGCTTAAGAAAGTGTATTGATATATGTGCAGACGTTCTCTAGGCAAACAGAACTGACATAGGCTTGGACATCGAATGAAATGAAGCATATCAAATTAAATCTAACCAACCTTTTTATTTGTATCTTTTACGATTTCATCGATTGCACATGCTTCGAGAGAACCTGATGTGGCCGCCATGTTTCCGATGCATGTTGACACAATAATCTCCGTATAATCTGCGTAAATGAGCCATGTCGACTTCAAATACTATCCCAACAATAGTTTATGAACATATTAACGTCTGACGATATTCCTTTCGGTGGAAATATCACGATTTCACCACCTCCAACTCTTCGGAACCATGCTTCTGACGCCATGTTTGTTTGCTTTGGCCCATGCGCATGCGCGTTTCTACCTACGGTTAGGCGATTGTGTTGCCGGGGCTTCTCGCTGTACACGCGGTGGTGGGCCTTGTCGCCGGCACGATGGACCTTCGTGCTGGCGGACCCTTATGTCCACCGAGTCATTAGAGCCCCGGCCTATGCTCGTGGATACTACGAAAGCCGTAATAATTAACTATCGACTGAATATAAATGACTGAACGTCTAATCTAACCTTGTTTTCAACCTCATATGCCAGGATTATTGTGTAAAGACATTCGAATCACTCAGAAAGCAGTTTTATTTTGTTTCTGACGTCATGTACACAAGGGGCCTTGTGAGGCTTAGCGCGCCGATCGCTTATAGCAACGATAATAAGAATACAAATTCTCGAGGCAAACACAACTGACAAAGGCTTGGAAATCGAACGAAACGAAGCATATCGAATGAAATATAGCCAACCTCTTTATTTGTATAACAAGAGCCTTCGGCCGAGCCCCTCCATCAGAAAAACAGATCACAGAAAAAAAAGCATAAGAAGAACAGAGATCACAAAACCCCCATTAATTAAATGTAGGGATTGAGAGCCTATTGTATTATAAAAGTTTACATAATAGCCTAACGCACTGTAGCTTATACACATATAGGCCTAGGCCTAGGCCTAATAATAGTCGTCTGTTCCATTTTTAAGACCAAACATTTGGTAGTCCTATTTTGTTTTGGTTTCATTTAAACCATTTTCCGATGCTTGTGGCCTATGACTAGCCCCTACCTCGATACCATCGGCAAGCTGAGAAAAAGAGCTTTAAAACCATGTATCATATGCTAATGTGTGAAGGATATAACTATATTTGCAAGCTGAGGAATCGATGAGAAAACACAGCACAGCTACTCAATGATCATGTCACCATACTAGAGTTATGCCCCCCTCACACTGTACGCATCCGACGAGTTGTAAGCCTTACAACTAGTTTTCCAGTTGTAAGGTCCGTTTTTGAGCTGTTGTTCACGACAAAACTCAAGATTCAAATGTTGAATCGGATCGTAGAGTCGTAACAGTGTGAGTGCCAGTTGTAGGGCTTACAACTCGGACTCAGCGAGTCGTAAGACTTACAACTCAGAAAACAGAAAAAAAACGGGTCGGGCTATCCGTTACAACGTGCGTTGTAACGGTGATATCCATAAAAAACTAAGCACAGCTTGAAGATTTAAATTTAGTCCAGAGATTCAGTCCAAGAGGGCGCGGGAAAAAGTGTTGTGAAGGACTCAGAAAAGTTGTGCGGTTACTAACGTCATTTAGACAACGTCGTCGGGACCGTGAGCCATGAAACGTCGCCGTGAAACATTGAAAATGTCGTACGAGATCGGCAGGGGCAGATTTCAACTAGCCTTACAAACATCTCCTTTAAATCCTTTCTATGACTTTGCCACAATTATAAATGGTTGTTTTTGTCCGTGTAGGATTTTGTTGTATTCACTACTAAACCAAACAAACACCACTGTCTCCCAGCATACATCTCTCGAACGGCGTGCGCATAAAAACGGCTTCAATCGGAAGTAGAGTGGAGAAAGCGTAGCCTCCTTTAAAGAGTAAGGTAATCAAACCAGTATATTTTTCACATCTTTCACGATTCCACACGCTTCGAGCGGGCCCTGGCCGGCCAAGACGAGTGGAACCAGTTTGCGCATGCGCGTCAAAATCTGGGTCGGGATCTGGGTCGGGGTAATCACGTGGACAATGTGTGATTAGGACATGCACGTGAACGTCTGGGTCGGGATCTGGGTCGGGGTAATCACGTGGACAATGTGTGATTAGGACGTGCACGTGAACGTGCGCGCCAGCTCGCCTTTGGATTGGTTTAGACATGGGTTCAAGTGTGGGGTCAAAGTCAGATTTGACCTACATAGACCGGTATTGGGGTCAACGGCTTGTCGGAGCGGTGTACCACTTCCAGCCCGACCAGCAGTTCGTGGACACGGGAAATATCAAGTCCACGGGCCTTGGCTCGGACCCATAGTAATTCTGGGGCGGGGTTGGGCCACCCCAGAAAAAAATAAATAAAAATAGAATTGACTTCCTTCTCTCAAAATTAGTCTTGATGTCAAAACTGAAAAACTCAGATGATCTACCTACAGCAAGAGCAACACTTTCATTTGATGCTCCTGTCCTTCCATCATTTCTTCCCAAAAGGGAATCTGACAAACAATTGTAATATACCCGCTTTTAATATGTTCGAAATTCAAATTGAGAAATATTACCTTGATAAAGAATAGTGAACCTCTTGCTCAGCTTGCTCTCACTTATACTCCCCACCTCTTACAAATATTTATTCATTGTTATAGACATTTTTTTACACATCACCCATTATATCTCTACACATCTTCTCCTATCCATATACCATATATATGGTAGATGAACCTCTGATATTGTATCTTTCAATAATTTGTCACTTTTTAAAAATAATAATTAATAGGAAACTTTTCATATCTTAGATGGGGAGAACGACATTGAAGAATTCAGGGTCATTCTCCGATGAATATTTAGGGTCAGTAGTTGAGCGAGAAATGAATCAACGTAACAAACAGTGTATAGATAACGTATTGACTCATCGCATGTGTAAGTACTAGTGACGGTTTATTCAAATAGGTCTCCTCCAGGGGCTGTCTGTAGCCAGTGGCACCGCCTGGAGGCAAGCATGACATCAGTACATGTTACACGTATTAACCGCTAGGATTATATCTAGACATGTTCCCTTTTTTGCATAAGGAATAATCAATTGATTTATACATGATTTATACATGAGATGCATGTTTGAGATTTGTTTAAACATCAATAATAACTCTAGGTCTCCTCTCTCGGCTAGACCTCCTTGGATTGTCTACATAGGGACTGATCCTTTTAGTATCAACTTTAGGTTCAACTCTAGGTTCAACTCTAGGTTCTGGCTCACATATTTCATTTTCTCCGCTCCTACCTTCTGGAACGATTACACCTTTCTCACCCTCTCTTTCTTCTACATATTTCTTCATCGGTACATCTTCACCATATTTCGGTTTCAGAATGTGTCTACGATTTCTTCTTAATATTGAACCGGTCTCTGTTTCTACCACATAAGATCTGGGTGAGATTTCTTTTAGCACAACTGCTCTGGTATCCCATGATTTACCTTCTAGCGATAGTCTAACCTGATCTCCCCTCTGTACTGATGGAAGATCTCTAGCACTCTTGTTGTAGTTACTTATGACTCTATCGTCAGCTCCGCCTTTTTGACCTCTAATGCTAGACATATACTCAGGTACAATGGTTACAATTTTACGTCCCATAAGGATCTCTGCTGGCGACGCCCCCGACTCCAGGGGTGCCCCTCTGTAAGCAAGGAGTGCGAGATATGGGTCTTCACGTTTTTCTTTTGCTCTGTTGAATATATTTTTTACAATGCCGACTCCTCTTTCAGCTTTCCCGTTCGACTGCGGGTACCTCGGGCTCGATGTTACATGTTTAAAACCATACACATTTGCAAATTCACAAAATTCACTGGCCGTATACTGCGGCCCATTGTCTGACACTATAGTTTTCGGTATGCCATGGCGAGCAAATATGCTCTTCATATGTTGAATTACACTCTCAGACTTCGTGGAGGGGAGCATGGCTATTTCAGGATAATTGGAACAGTAGTCTATGACAATTAGATAATCTTTCCCCCCCCAGTGAAAAAGATCTGTTCCCACTACTTCCCATGGCCCAGCTTTTTCAAGCACCTCATCTCTGTGGTAAGTTTCCTTCTGCTGACTAGGCCTAAACTTAATACAAGTACCACACATTTGTACCCTCCTGTCTATGTCGTTGTTCATGGACGGCCAGTACATACTGTCTCTCGCCATTCTCTTCTGTTTCTCAGCCCCTAAATGTCCTACATGGAGTCTCTCCAGCATTTCTGCTCTCATGGACGTGGGGATGATCACTCTTGTTCCTTTCAGCAATACACCATTGATAACTGAGATCTCGTCCTTGAAGCTTGCATAGGCGGGACACTGTCCATGTCTCCACCCCTCTGTGACACACTTGATCACCATTTGTAGTAGTTCATCATTTGCAGTTGCTACTGCTATCTTGTCCCACTGTTCACTCGTGGCTGGTATAGCCCCACAGACCATGTCAACATGTGCCTGGACTATTTTGTCTGTCACGCTCTTATTTTCACCATTAGACACATTTGAGCGTGACAAGGTATCTGCCACGTATAATTCTTTTCCCGGGGTCCACACGGCAGTGAAAGAATACCTCTGCAATTTTAGCATGAGCCTTTGGATCCTGGGTGTCATGTCATTCATTGACTTCGACATGATTGGTATAAGGGGTTTGTGGTCCGTTTCTAGCACTATATCCCCTCTACCGTATATATATATATGGAATCTCTCACTCGCAAATACCAAGCCTAAACACTCTTTTTCAATCTGCGCATAATTCTTCTCTGACGCCGACATGGATCGTGCAGCATAAGCTACTGGTTTCCAGTGTGAATCATGTCGCTGCAGGAGCACAGCCCCCAAACCATCCTTTGACGCGTCACAGGAGATTTTGATCTGTAGACTAGGATCATAATAGGCAAGGACGGGTTTTGACACAAGAATATTTTTGAGATTTCTCCACTCGGTTTCATGCTCGTGCTCCCATGCCCACGCCGTATTCTTGCACATGAGTGATCGCATGTGAACACATTTCGCAGCCAAATTTGGGATAAACCTCCCCACGTAGTTGACTAGTCCCAGTGCTCGTTGCACTTCCTCTTTGCTCGATGGGGTCTTCATGTTAGTAATTGCTTCAATTTTCGAGAGATCTGGCTCTATACCCGCTCTCGTGAGTTTTTCACCTATGAATGTAATTTCAGATTTAGCCAACTCACATTTGTCCCAGTTCATGAGAAGATCATATTTGGCTATCCTCTCCTTCACTCTCTTTAAACTGAGGTCATGGTCCTCCCTGGTCGCGCCCCACACCAGAACATCATCCATAAATACCCTAACACCTTGAATGCCTTCGAACATTTGCTCCATGTATTTATGGAAAATTTCTGGTGCAGAGCACAACCCATAGGGCAACCTGTCGTAGGCATACCTGCCAAATGGGGTATTGAAAGTGGTTAAGGGCTTGCTAGATGGCGTCAATTTCACTTGCCAAAATGCCTGTGAGGCATCCAACTTTGAGAACCATCTCGCCTCTCTCATGTCAGCAAAAATTTCTTCCCTGGTGGGTAGGGGATGATGCTCTCTCAAAATATTATTGTTCAGTTCTCTCGGGTCTAAACAGATTCTCAATGCCCCTGTGGGCTTTCTGACCGTTACTACCTCACTCACCCATTCTGTGGGTTCCTCCTGTCGGTGTATCACTCCGAGGTCTACCATTCTGTCCAGTTCTTCTTTCAGAGGTTCTCTCAAAGCAATTGGTACTCTCCTACCGGCTTTAATGCTCGGCGTGGCTCCCTTTCTTAGCTTAATATCGTATTCAAAAGGGATTGATGACAGGGTTTTAGTCCCTTCCGGTAGTGTGCACTCCGGTACCTCCAGCTTGTTTTGGATCTGCTTGTCCTCCACTGTCATGACTCTCCTGACGAGATCAAGCCTCTCACTGGAATCTGCCCCCAGTAGGCTTTGTCCCTGCCGTACCACCACAAAATTCACAAAATGTTCCTTTCCATGCACTCGTGTTTTTAGTACACACTGCCCTCTTACCTCGATAGGGTGGTCATTATAGTCACTGAGGGTAATCATCGCTGGCTTTAGCTTTGGCCTTTTGCTGAGGTTATCATAGTCGTCTGAGCTCAACAAGTCTGCCCCAGCTCCAGTATCTAACCTTACTGGGACAATGTTGCCTTCCACATGAAGCATGTGGACCCACTTGCTGTATTTAGATAGACGTACATGCCTCACTGCTGTAGTAGCTTTCACCATTCCAATGCAAAATGTTTTGTTTTCTTCTCCCTCCTGTGTATTATACTCCTCATTTACCATCCTAACGTTCTTGCGAGGGGAGGGACACAATTTTGCATAGTGACCCTTCTCTTCACACTTGTAGCACCTCACTCTAAAGGCTGGGCAATTTCTCCTACCATGGCGATTTCCACACTTGCGGCAGTCAAACACATCCTCGCCGCGCTGCCTGGAGGACGCCGCGTCACCCTCGCCACGCTGCCTAGGGGACGCCGCATCACCCTCGCCACGTGGTTTTCCTTTTCCCACTGCCCCAATGGCTGTGGGTTCCGTTGGGTGCACCACTTTCAGTTGATGATCTGCCATCTCCGTCGACCTGGCCATTGAAATAGCTCTCTCTAGCGTTAGATTGTCATGTTCTAACAGTCTCTGAGCTACCTTGGTATCACGTAGTCCTGTGACTAGTTTGTCCCTGATTAATCCATCTTTAATCACACCAAATTCACATGCTGTTGATTTGAGTCTGAGGCGGGCCGCGTACTGATCCACTGCCTCTCCTTCTAGTTGGTCACACTTGAGGAATTGGAAACGTTCGTAAGTGACATTGCGTCTGGGATTACAATAGGCATCAAATCTGCGAATCACTGTATCATAGTCCCTCGGGTTTTCTGCCTCGAAGTGTCCTCCGGCCGGATTTGCTCTCCTCGGCCTCCATTCGAAAGACTGATATATTTCTTGCGCGTCCTCCCCGATTGTATTCAGGAGAACGGCTACTCTCCTTCCTCCTGCTTGTCCTCCGATGTCTAAAGACTCCAAATAGTTTTCTAGCTGGAATTTGTATTTCCTCCAGTTCGTCGACACACTTGTCCCTGTAATTACTAAGGGATTCGGGGCAACTATGCCCTCCATTTTCACTGGTTTAAGCGCAAATTCGACAAACTCTCTGGCACCATGTATAGATAACGTATTGACTCATCGCATGTGTAAGTACTAGTGACGGTTTATTCAAATAGGTCTCCTCCAGGGGCTGTCTGTAGCCAGTGGCACCGCCTGGAGGCAAGCATGACATCAGTACATGTTACACGTATTAACCGCTAGGATTATATCTAGACAAACAGAGATGTATGTCTCAAGCCGAATACCAAACCAGTTAAAAGAGGTTGGCTGTAATCAACTCCTTTATTTTTATACTCTAGCAGATTACAACGATTACACAGGGCCTGGGCTGATTGGCTTATCCTGACTGGATCAATTAATTTCCTGGATGGATAAGAGATCCAATCAGCTACAGGTTAACAATAAACATAAAAGACGAATACAAGGCCAGAGTGACCAGCGTCACACCTGACCAATAACTTTACACCGAGCCCAGGTTAGATGGTTATCTTCCCTCCCCTCTCCCTCCCACTCTTAATCAATACCCCCTCCCTTTGCTGACCTGCTGGTCAGTTCCTTCCCCTCCCTCCCATGTGATGAAACTTAAGATAACAGTGACGTGGACCGCGGCTTGTACCTTGGACATTTTAGAAGTGACCCATGAGTGTGTTGCGGGAAGAAGGGTAACTAGCTTCTGAGTTGGTAGGGGGCGTGGCAGATGCATGTCTGAATGAGACTTCCCAAAATAAATTCCAAGACTTTGCAAAGTCTTAGCCAGGATTTTACATACATCCCAATCTCATTTGGTTTGGAGAGCATCAAGTAACATTGCTCTCCGAACCACTCTTTGAGCAGACAAATCATCAACACAACTCCCATTTAGTTTTTACGGCCGACAGACCACAAACAACCCCAAGTCTTACCAAGCGGCGACCCATAGCTGCACAAGCTCCACCGAATCGAAACCCCCGACCCCAATGCGACCATGATGGAGACCAAAAATTGACAGACATCAGACCCTTTACGGACTTGGGACAACCAATTTACGGACTTTAAGATTTTTTCTGGAGGGGCCAGATCAGACTTGCCCAAGTTCAGACTGGCCGAGTATTGTAGACTCGTTCAGCCGAGCACAAACCTTGTCATTTATTTGGTGATCATTGCACCTGATCCCGGATCATAAATATTTTTTTTTTTTATCAATTTCAAAACTCCAGAATCTCCTGATTCTTAATCTCCCAAGTTCCACATTTAGCTACATTTTAACTATTGGGGAATTTTAATCGACCTTTGAAAAATAAGAATTAGTAAAATAATGATCTACTTCAGTACGTGATTGATACCAATCGATAGGAAACAATCATTTAATGCACCCTAAAATTGATTTCATTTGAATCTTAAGATTTGAGACTGAATTCTGAAAGATTCATTGATGAGGCTGCGAGACTCGAAAGGTCAACGTCATCAGTTGACATCAGTTCAACTTGTCTAAAAATTGAACAAGCAAGAGTTGGTGGATCAACAATCAAAACTCTCTCATGAGGAAGCTCACCATACAGTACTTTGCGTGAAGAAGGCCAGAAATAACCAACGCTCAACCGCAAAACTCAAAAGCGCTTTTCCCCAAAACTTTCGTTTCGACTGTCAGAGCGTTCGGTGTTAGAAAGCTTAGAAGGACACAAATTTGTCGACAAAATAACAAAGTTGTATGAAAGTACAACCAGACAGCTGTCCCAATAATGATCAACTACATTTACTCGACATATACGCCAAAAAGATCGAATGACAAGATCTTTACAGACAAGAAAGTAGCAGAGAACTTAAAAGTAATTCTTACCCTTCAAAAACAAACCACATGTTTTACCTCCCGACGCACAAGTTCCGGCGTGTGCACGGGTTCCCCGCTCTACATGTGATTTTGCGCCATTTTCAGCCGCGCCTGCCCGGGGACCCGTCGTCACTTCCTCGCGGTTCCGAGCCTTGCGGCGATAACCAAGCATCTGAAGTAGCTTTATTCTTCCCTAAGCACAACTTACAAGACATTTCCCAGCTGATTCTGATGATTTCCATGCCCTTCTATCTTTAATCTGTAAGTATTTGTGTTTAATCGTGACGCAAAAGCTCTGATTATACAAGCAGTGATGCTGGTAAACTTGTTGGGGACCGCAGCATCAGACAGAGAGGCAGCGAAGATGAAATCGCGTCGTTAGCAAATACTGTGGAATTTACCTGATAATTGTTGCTGTTTACTAGTCAGTTACAGTGTAGACATGATCCAGCTGCATGATCTTATGTTAGGATAGTGTTTGAGGAATGTATTGCATTTCATTATCAACATTCATGAGTTTGGGCTGCAAAGCAAAGGAGGGGTAAACAAACGCCGGTAAACTCTCTAGGCCTCGCCTCTACCACCGCACGTAGGTCTGCTCTGGCCCGAGACACTCGATCGGACTCTCTCCATGCGTCTCTCCGACACCGAGTTTGGTTGATCGCTCTTCCTCCTGTGTAGCGACCAAAACACTCGGACTCTATCCTAGTAGATTCCTACGTCGGCACAGATAGTGGCCGATCTCCAGTGCTTCAACTTCAAGGCAATATTAGTAAATAAATAACGACGCAATATTAATAAATAAATAACGACGCAATATTAATAAATAGATAAAGTGGTTCAGACATAGTCAACCGCTTGTTGTGTGACTTCTTGTGAGACGGCCCTCGGCAACCCCAACTCGGCCTTGGAGGAAACCAAGTGGCAAGTCGCTCACATTGTACCAAGTCTTTATTTACTTACTTACAGGTTTACTTACAGGTCCCTCTCTGGCTAATAGGTCTTATAGGACCTCTGGTGCCAGCTCGTCGTTGGGGCATTGGTTATACGCTATTCGCGCGGGTCGCGGGGAGGCTCGATAATCGCGTTTGAGTGGATGGTTGCTCCACAGCCTATCTAATTCTCGTTCGAATTGTATAACGGCATTATGCAAATTACAACGCACATATTTATAATATTAAAATAATAACGCCTACCCCTAGGCCAAATAGACCTGTTACCGAAATCTGCTGGGGGCTAAGTTTATGGGTATGACAATGACTTACTAACATAGACACAGTACTAAGAAGTCATTGTTAGAGTTCTTCCAGTTCATGTCCTGTTTACATTTTTTTTAACTCTTGTTAAATTAACAACATTTATTATTTTTGCTCTTATGTATACGAAACATGAGAATCTAGATTTGCTATATGAGCTAGCCTTAGATGAATGTTTGTTCTGCCCTTAAAATAGGAAGGGACAGCTTGTCAATGTGTGTTTTACCAGATTGATTTCTTTATGAGTTAAGAGTTTCAGAGAATTAGTACATCAATAAAATTATTGTCTTCCTAGACATAGCTAACGATAATTATTGGTAGTCCTAGACGTAGCCTACGGTAGGTAAATACAATTCTTGATAATTTTACAATATGACTTAATGATAAAATGCATTTGTTGACCCTGAAGAAGGATTAAAGAACTCCGAAACGTCGGTCAAATACATCAAAATAAAACATCTCAAGCAAATATCAGCTTGACATCGTCTTTCTTACGGTTTTGGTGTTTATCTCTTTAAACCGATATTTGTTAATAGTTATTAATATTTGATTTCTACAGGTCGTTCACATCACTCGTCCATTTGTTGGTAACCAAGGTTACCTCTGATAAAGAGGCATGGATTCAGACAATGGTAAGGACTCGCCAATCCCCAAGAATGATGACGAAGAAAGACTGATGAAAGAACCGATTGACCGCGAGCTAGATATTATTAAGCCCAACAAGCCCAGTCCCGTAAAGAGAAAGAGGGGTAACTATTGCAGTTCATGAAATATTCTTAATTTGTATTGAAATTTGTTTATTTTAATCTCTGTCACTTGTCTTATTCTTTACGCTATCTCCGATCTATATATCTCTGTTTTTCCTTGACCCCAGAAAAAAGCATATTAAAAGTTATTATTTTACAAAACGTAACACATTGAAGATGCAAGAGCTCTTTAATAGTGTAGGTTTGCTCTGGGGTTATATATTATTATTATATTAGTATATCAATCTCTGCTTATCTAGATAGATCATTCGAACAAGTGTCTGACTATAGAATATCCATCTATAGCTCCCCTGTAGATGTTGCATAACTCGCTTGTCCTGATTGTGCTGCTTGTTCTTACAATAGTGCCTACTCACTACATTCCCCATGGATCGAAGCCAGGCTTTCTCTGCTTGTATATTCATTTATTAGATATCAATAGAGTGACAAAAATATCATACAATATGTGTACAGCCTACTGCTCTTGTGGTGAGCCCCACAATAGATGTATCAATACCTATTCATTCAAATGGTTTTGTGACACAGCCCTTTCTATCATAACCTTCTCAAACAAGATAATTATACCACACATGTATATTGGAATAATGTCTACTTAGCTATCAGAGGTGAGTGTTTGCAGATCAGTTCTCTGTGAGAACAGTATTGTTTCCCTTGATGTTCCAACTCCAGTTGAATATTTGGTCTCCACTCCATGACTGCTCCTAAATGTTCTATGTCAGAATGGTTGCATTCTATAATGTCCTATGACGTGCTGGAGCTTGGTGCTGGAAACTGCTGTCTCTCCTCCTCCTTCTCTGTCCTTTCAGTCCTTCCAATCCTTTCTGCCTGATGTTCCTGCATGAGCTCTCCTAGGGAAGAACTCCCTCTCTCTTAAGTCTTTTCTCCTTTTATAACACAATCCTAGATATGGTCTTATCCCTCTTGACCAAAGGATAACCCTGTCCCATGACCAATCAATACTATGTGCGTCATCAAATGCGTCATCCAATTAACATATCATTAGCTCTAATTACTCCTATTAGCCACTTCCAAGAAGTTGATGACTCATAGGTCGCTCATCTTAAAGTTGCATTTTGTACATATTCAACACATCTTTCTATTAAAAGCAGTTCAAACACCAACATTCTCCCCGACTAATCTTCTTGCACGTCTCGGGCAAGGCACATACTTAGCCCTCCTGGGAACTCACCACTCAAAAACCACATACACCATTACACATACACAAATATAATAGTTGCCCTCGGCAATAAATAGCAGTAATATATAACAATGAAAACAAAACTTCCGGCTTCCAACAGTTTCATATAACTATCACCCTACACGTTTAAGTACATCTGTATCGTCAGGTGCGATACATCCATAATCAATCCTTTTTCGATTTATACAATCCTCAAATTCTAATAATTCTTCACCCATTAATCGCAATCTCCTTCTATATGTAGATACCATATTTATATTACACACATATATATCCATAACTATTAAAAATTGTAAGCGCTTCCTCTCCATCACGCCGTCCATAGGGATAAGCTTCATTCTTAGTTAACCTACAATTTCCTATATATTTGGTCCCTGCTCCTTTTACTGATTTAACTATGTGCCCTTTTTAGTGAACCATAGAACTTGAAACAAGACCTTATTTCCAAAATATCAACTTCCTAATTATCTCTGAAGCAAATTTTGTATCCCTTAGGATGAGACGAGGTAGGAGAAGAGGGAAAAGCCACATTCACAAAGAACAATAGGAAATCTAGCCATGGTTCCCCCTGGTTGCTCACCATTACCTGAGCCAACCTCCGCGCTGCACATACAATACTCTTGGCTGACATTGCCGCTAACACCCTATGGGTAAACATCAGCATCAGAGGCATCATCAGAGGAGCCGCTGGGGCAAAGGTCTGTGGGTTAGGGACTTCAATGGATTTTGACTTGTCCCTGTCTGTGTGTAGAAGGCGGGGTGCCTCCTTTTGCCCGTCATTCTTTCTTTCCTCTTCTGACGCCGACCTGTCCGATTCCGATCTGTCTGCCCTGAACAATCAATGAAACAAAACATGTGATCAGTAACCGAACCTTATTTATACTATTCCTGTGCACCTGTGTCTTGGCCATTCAACTAACACCTCTTCAGTTCCCTTTACAATAACTTATTATATATACAGACATCAGGCCACAGGCGCATTTTATACCAATTATCTCATAAATGTTTACTGAATAATTGCAACATTTCTCTATACTACTTACATGAGTTTTATTATACGGTGGTATCATTATCCTCTACTTTTACATTTCCTTTAATTCAGTCAGTTTGAAAAAGAATTTCATGCATCAAGCACTGCTATACAATGTTACCGCACAATACCACATCGATATTGTTTAAAACCAGGTTTTTCCTTTATTGTAGTTTGATACTCAAACCGGCATGGCTTTTGGGTGTGTTCCCTATGCGATCAGATAGATCAAGTGGGTGGGGCCTCCTCAGAAAACAATCCTGAAGATCCCTTTTCGGTCCTGTTTTCCTCTATGACTTCTCTGTCTCCATACCCCCCCAAAATTTGCTCAGTCCCTGAGCCAAACGCAAAGCTCGACAATCTGGACCGCACCATTGTGGATGTATCCCTTATTCATAACTGCCATTCACATTATCTCTTGAGAAAGCAATGCTGTTTATCCAACAAAGTAATGCTCGGCAACCCTTCATTGACATGCAAACCTTCCGCTGCTGTTCCCACACATCTCTGAACCCTAGTGTGTTACCTGTTCAAATTAAACCTTCTGTCTTAATCCCACAGCGTAATACATGTCCCCCTTGTTGAAAATTCTAGTCTAATCTAAGTCAAATCTCGTCTGACCAAGTGACTGGCACCTTATTCTCAACCATCACTGGTACTCTATGCCTTCCTCTAAACTAAACAAATTCCCCAGGCACTATCCTATGTACCCTAGCACCTGTCTATCCGAAAGTTACCCTTTCAATTGTTATCTAAAGCACCATAACAATCCTTACTACCCTGAGTAGCTCTCAATATCTATCAACTTCTGGCATATCTGATAAACGAATTGACTATGGGAATGACTCTTCCCTCCGAATAGGGTTTTCATTTATGGGACCTTTGGTGTGTTGACACTTCTCTCAATCTTCAGGCCACTGAATAGGAACCAAACTCAATCAAACACGAATCGATTCCACTCGTCTACCTCTAATTAATAACTCGTAATACCTCTTCCTGTGTCCATCAACTGCCACATCATGTCGTAATCTCCCATAGGTCACACAGTGGTCAACCATTATACAACTCGGTGTACCTCTTCCGGTAACCATCTACTGCCTCCTCATGTCGTAATCTCCCACCGGTCATGTAGCGGTCAACAATTATCACACCCGTAGGTTCCTTGCCAAACCGTAATTATCGTAAACTTATACTGAATACGTGACCCTCCGGTGTACAAAACTCAATTAGCGATTCCTGGCAGGCATATTTATCCATCGCCGCAACACTCGTAAGCAATTAATTCCTCCGCCAACCCAATTAGGCTATCCATGTAAAATCTTATACCTCATCAGCGCAATTAGTGGGCATTTCTACCACGCCTGTAGTTAATATCCATTGTATATAGTTCAGATGAACTCTCTCTCTTCAACACCATAATGCACCTTTACCTCTTCTACCATCCTAGGATGTGGAAATAATATATTAATTTTATAGAACAAGATCCAATGCTCAGTTTGTGGCCACGCTCCAAGCAGAATCTTGATCAAGTATGTCGGCCGACACTAAATAAAATACAAATGCATAACAACCATTTTTCCTGGTGCAAAACTGCAAAAATACCTCTAGCTTACCATTCTGCTAGATTACCAATTCTTAGGTGCTCAATTTTATATATCCCTCTGTTCATCACTCCGGATATTCTTACTGTATCCGTTTATTTACCCATTTTTCTTTATATTATATTTTACCATGGACTTTGACCTCCATTCCTGTATTCCTTTTTCCTTGGACCTGCATACCTTAATATAAATAGTTTGACGTACCTCCAGCTAAGATCTCATATTCCCTAATAATCTAGGAACATTTCTGACTGTGAATTTGTTCTCCAAAAACTCCCTTTGGCCTTATCATTTAAAGATAATTCATCTACCCAAAGTATTGATCCATCTTTGAATCTTACTCGAAGCCTTATAGCTTCTCCTCTTACCTTAACCGCATGTATTATATCGGCTATTTCAGTAAAGTTCGGGTTATTATCATAACGATACTTTGTAGCCATGGGGACCAAATCCGTCGCATCAACCCCATCTAGAGGCTCATCTCCTCAGCTACCCGTATTTCGGTTATCTGCTCCCTGACCGCAGGTATTCCTGTATTCCTTTGGCAAATCTGACTCTTCCAATTCCATTGGATCCTCAAAAAGGCCCTGTAAGAGGTGCCCATTGACCAACACGCTCCTCCCTCATGGCACCCATTTTCAGTCTGTCCACCGTCACCGGTTTTGTTAAAATTTTCCCGTCTGAATTTCTTTTCAGAATCACAGTTTTCTCGGGTACATATCGGACTAGAGTGAAAGGGCCATGACAGACTCCGGCCAGCTTTAATTTAATTCCTGGCTTGGATACCCTGGGCCAAAATCAATATACAATTGAGCCCTCATCCATATCTGGATAGTAAGCGCTTTTGTTGCATGCCTCCTTCATTATTTCCTGATGCTCAAGCAGCATTTCTTTAGCTACTTTTTCGTTTTTACTTGGACCTTCAACATGTCCACCAATACCTCTCGCTAGGTCCCCTTGATTCGTATCGAAATCAGGACTGAATACCATACAATTATCCATGTAAGAGAGGCATGTTTCATATTTTAAACCAGCTGTGACCATGTCCATTACTAACTGAAAAGTTAAACTGAAAAGTTAAGTTAAATTTCATAAATGTGTGGCGCATTTGCCAACCCCATCGGCAAGACCGTACATCGATACTTATCTCCCGATGCTGACATAAAAGCTGTGTAATCCCTACTATCATGTGACAACACGACCTGACGAAAACCAGACTGCAGATCCAGGCAACTGAAAATCGAAGAAGCCTTCTGGCCCACATTATCTAGAATATCATCAATACGCGGTATACTAGTAAACATTTCCTTAGTATTTGCGTTGAGGCCTTGCAGGTCTATCACACGTCTCCATCTCTCAAAATTTCCTTGTTTAGCATTACTTTTTGCGACCAAAAAGGGTGGAGATGCCCATTCTGATCCACAACATTCCTCAATTATGCCCTGTTCCAGCTGTTGCTGTGTTATCTTTTCCATCATATCCCTCATTACGGGCGACTGTCTGTATGGCATTTTATGTATCACCTCGTGGTCATCTTTCAATCTGATTTTATGTTCTGCCAAATCTGTTAGACCCAACATACCATCTGGGCCGACGAAAACATCCGAATATTCTGCACACAACATTCTTACCTCATCCTTTTGTTCCTCCGACAAATAATCATAACTGAGATCCACCTCCGGGATCCACTTACCTTTTTCTCCGCTGGAACTTCCAACTGAATCACGCGCAAATGATACCATCTCGGTAACCCTTTTGGTGCTAATCCATCCCAACATTAGACTTTTTCTTACCGTCTTAGGGACTTGTGTATAATTCATTAATCGGATAGAAACGCTATTCTGGCTAATAGCCGCCACTGCTGTAGCAGCTAACATTCCGTCCTGTAAATTATCTACTATAGGGTCAAACCAAACTTCTGTTTTTTCTCTTATTTCTTCATTAAACACACTACCACCGGTCATCGCCTCTGTCATTGGCGGGACCATAATGTCTCGGTCAGCTACAACCCTAAATATTTTCACAGGATCTAATTTGCATCCCCTGTAACCTAAGACTAAACGATGTGTCATGAGAAAATCCCTACCTACGGTAATGTCTATCTCCCTATATAAATGAGGCCAAATACAAACTGATATTGGGTACAATACTGTCCCAAAGCAAATTTTTTCGGTCTAATTCCCAAAGCTGTCACTGATCTCCCGTCCGCCAAATAACATTCTCTTTTCGGCCCTAGATCAACATATCTCCCTTCATTAATTGTCTTAAAAATGGCTGCCGACATCACACAAATGGAAGCACCAGTGTCAATCAACGCTCTGACCCCGCAACCAGCAATTGTACCTTTTACTGTATGATCCTTATTATCAAGAGATAGAGCTCTGTATCTGAAATCATTATTGTCATATGCAATGTCTGTAAACAAAATTGGACCTGCACACAATGGCACATTAAACTCTTCAAATGCACCTCCCACCAAATCATCTGGCATAGAGAAAACACTTACATATTGCCTTTCCTCACCGTGCCGTCCTGAGGAAAGGATACCCCGTTTGGGGCAACATATTCTGGGTACAACATATATTCTGGGTACAACATCATTTTAGTCCCCACATTGTTATACAATTCAGCATCTTCTAAAACGATTGAACTAGATTGTACCTTCGGGGTAGTGTAACTTACCGATTGGTCTCTTACTGGAGGGCCATTATCGCAATTGTCTTGATAATCATCAAATGCCCTATTACTATTACCTCTCCAATTACTGTCATAGTTAGGATTATAATTACTACGCCTTTGTGGCTCATTACCTTCTAAACTAGGGAACCTTGCTTTATACTTAAAACAATCTCTTTTGAAATGACCAAGTTCATCACAGAAATAGCACTTAACTTGCTGTCTTTGGCGCTGTCTGTCCTCGGTTAGTCGCATGGCTTCCTGCTGCGGCTCCCGGCTGCGCTGCTCTGCTGCCCCGGCCTGTAACACAGCATTCGCCCGGTGTGTGGGAGTTGAGACTTCCACCTTCCCGGAGAGTTCCTTCACCAATGTCGCTAGCTGCCCTAATTCGCCTTTGAGTCCTCTTAGTTCTGCGGCATCTCGACCAGTCTCCGTCTGTTCTCTTTGCAACAGATATTCCATGATGTCATTCACGCCCATCTGCGGTTTAGTAGATACCATGTTTCTGTACCTAGGCAATAAATTAGTAAGCAAACATTCCTTAACTTCAGCTACATTGAAAGTTTCTGACTTCACCATTCGCTCCTGGAATTTGTCGAAGAATTTACGCAGAGATTCGCCCTCCAACATTTTCTCATATTTAATGGCTTTTCTGTCTGCCAATGAAAGTGGCTCATAGCGCTTCATGAACGCGGTCTTTACATCATTCCAGGCGCTACCTTTTCTATAACCGTTCATTTGATACCAGCATCTGGCAGAGCCAGATAAATATCTTGGCAGTTCCTCCACAAACTCGTCCGGTTTACCTGGGTGTAATTCGGCTGATACTTGCTCGCAATCACCCAAAAATGTTCTTGGATCCTCCCCAGGTCCACCTGAGAATCTCCTGGGGCCATGCAGCGCTGAACGCAATTCTAAATTCCCCAAGTCTAAACCTGCCATTGATTCCCTTAGCACGGTTAATCCTTTTGTAATTTTGCCTATATTATCTGTGCTTTGAGTCGCATTGGCCTTGGCCAATTTCTCAATTGTATCATCTGATAAATTAGTAGCCATTTCTGGGCCGTTTACTTGCCCCTGATTCAAATTATTCTGTTGTATATTGTCTTCTGCCTCGGGTGGCGGTATTACTATAGGTATAGGCTGCGTATTATTTTCAGTCTCTGTGGCTCACGGCGGCTGTGACACTTCAGTCTCTCCCTTGATACCACCTCCTACTCCTTCATAGTGTGTATCTATGCCACTGACCTCTGTGCCTCTATAGGTCTTTGGTGTAAAGAATGATTCTTCAGATGATTCTGAGTCATCTAATAAATCTTCCTGAGTTATATTTCTCTATCGCCTGAGAGATTATTCTCCTTCCTAAGTATATAATCTGCATCATCTTCTAATAATAACTGCTCATAAGAGTCTTCAATTTCAGCCCCATAGAGTGGGCTAGACACGGGTAAACCACTGTCTTTTCTGTCATCAGAATCAATTCCAAACTGAACTCCTGCCTCTAAATGTTTTTTAGGTTCTGTCTTTCCAGACTTTACTGCCACAGGTTTCTATCTATCTGACTCAATTCTATTTTCTTTGCTCATCTGCTGTGAACTAGGTTCAGCATTCTTCTTTGCATGAGTATTTTTCCTATTTCCTTAAATTTTTTCCTGATAAATAACTGTCTTTGATAGCTGATAGCTTATATTCTGCCCTTTTCTTGGGACGTGGCTTATCTTCTTTTGATTTGGGCTTGTCTGCAGAATGCAGTTTATCACTCATTAACAAAGGCTATACACACTCTATTTTCCTCAATTATACAGCAGAACAGTAGCTTAAATCGGGTTCTCCACCAAGTGTAGGTTTGCTCTGGGGTTATATATTATTATTATATTAGTATATCAATCTCTGCTTATCTAGATAGATCATTCGAACAAGTGTCTGACTATAGAATATCCATCTATAGCTCCCCTGTAGATGTTGCATAACTCGCTTGTCCTGATTGTGCTGCTTGTTCTTACAATAGTGCCTACTCACTACATTCCCCATGGATCGAAGCCAGGCTTTCTCTGCTTGTATATTCATTTATTAGATATCAATAGAGTGACAAAAATATCATACAATATGTGTACAGCCTACTGCTCTTGTGGTGAGCCCCACAATAGATGTATCAATACCTATTCATTCAAATGGTTTTGTGACACAGCCCTTTCTATCATAACCTTCTCAAACAAGATAATTATACCACACATGTATATTGGAATAATGTCTACTTAGCTATCAGAGGTGAGTGTTTGCAGATCAGTTCTCTGTGAGAACAGTATTGTTTCCCTTGATGTTCCAACTCCAGTTGAATATTTGGTCTCCACTCCATGACTGCTCCTAAATGTTCTATGTCAGAATGGTTGCATTCTATAATGTCCTATGACGTGCTGGAGCTTGGTGCTGGAAACTGCTGTCTCTCCTCCTCCTTCTCTGTCCTTTCAGTCCTTCCAATCCTTTCTGCCTGATGTTCCTGCATGAGCTCTCCTAGGGAAGAACTCCCTCTCTCTTAAGTCTTTTCTCCTTTTATAACACAATCCTAGATATGGTCTTATCCCTCTTGACCAAAGGATAACCCTGTCCCATGACCAATCAATACTATGTGCGTCATCAAATGCGTCATCCAATTAACATATCATTAGCTCTAATTACTCCTATTAGCCACTTCCAAGAAGTTGATGACTCATAGGTCGCTCATCTTAAAGTTGCATTTTGTACATATTCAACACATCTTTCTATTAAAAGCAGTTCAAACACCAACATTAGCAGAAAAGCTAGGAATTGTCAAACTCAAGTCAAGTCAAATTGACCAGGCACCTGAGGGCAGCACTGTATTTAAGTCCTCTATTAGGACGAAACTATATGAGATGAGTTTTTCCATTGTTGGAAGGGGGCACTGCCGCAGTGTAGTGGTCCTGGTGGTTGAGTCTGGGATTGTGACCTGCTGAAGTTGTGCCGGCCTCGACAGCTCAGTGGTAGAGCATTGGAACGCCTCCGTCATAGCTCCTATATAGAAATCGTTATAGCCGAGTACCAGGGGAAAAAAGTGGGGCAGCTGCGCGCCTATCACTATGTGTACACATTGGTGCAAGTGCAAGCTTATCATTCGGTGTACTATTTAAATTGGTCCTAACATATCTCGATGGTCCTAAGGATATAGTCCTTCCTGTAATGTGTACCCACTGAGATATACAAGGTGTATTAATATCTCCCTCTTTCCACACTTCATTTAGGCCTTTGAGTGAGTTGTTTTTTGCGTACATTTCCGTCAATTTCGGTCAACGCATGGTCCAGGCGATGAGACTGTTTACAAAGCATGCATGTATTACGTAAGCTCACTACCGAGCTCTCAGTGGTTGCATTCGGGAAGTACCTCTACCCAGCTCAAGCCAGCTCTCAGTGGTTGCATTCAGGAAGCTAATCTGTAACCAGACACTGAATAACTTGATCTTACATTATTTTTATTGATGAATCGGGTTTAATATGGCCGAAATAAGGCAAAAAAATAGGCAAAAATGGAGGTATATGAAGCATAGGTTTAGGCATAGAAATATTTGTCACAGCCTTCCCATATTTCGTCTGCATTCTGATGATATTCCCTGCTATATGTACGCCAAAAACTGTAGAGATTTGACGAATTCTATTTTTTCTAAATAAATGGCCACCTGAAATCAAATGCTCCCCATTTGGGAGAATTACTCATATGCTTTGTACAACATAGCCAATATTTAGCCAAGCTCAAATGCTATAACTTTTGAAATAATAGTCCGATTTGAACATTGTTGGTGTCATAGGCTTTCAAATGAAGAGACAAAACCAGAAAAGTTCACATTGTGTAGCTAGGGGACCGGGAGCCCCTTAATTTGGGGGAGAGACTTATTGAACCTCACCAGCTACGGTTAAAACATTGAAACTATTAGAATAATTAATATTGAAGCTAAATAATGTGTGTGTGTGGTCGGGGGTGGGGGGTGGGGGGGTGCATGAAACCCTCTTATATCTGTCAAACCTATTCTGTACCCTACAAGATGCGTTTTCATATTGAATTGAATTGAAAAATACTTTATTTGTCAAAGATTTTACATGTAAGAAGATGACAAATGGATGATATAGATGATCAAGATTTAAGATTATTTTAAAATATCATTTTAGTTTAGCAAATAACTATAAGCAAAAGCATGTTATACATAATCATTTTATACCTCTTTCTGTCAGTGTTTTCGTTCTGCGCATTTATATGATATAGACCTATGTGGGCTCAAGTGGCGAAGCCGCTTGTGATATATAACCTCACCTTTTCCATCCTTACAGGCGGTGCAACCAGTACAACCGAAATAGATCCTGCCTGGGAAAAACCGTTTCATGATGGTAGGAAAATATTCATGCTAAAGTTTTTTTAAAATCTAAACATGCCAGCTTGTACATTTTCTGGCGGCCTTGCTTAGGCAGAGCCTTGTTGATTCTTCAAAGCTTCATCATCGGACTTTAGTTCTACTTTTACGTTGGCAAAACTCGCTGATAACACTTTAACTGTTCTTTTAAGAGCTATTTTTAGCCATCATTCCATCATATTTTTTTTTCATTCCAAGAGTTTTTGATATACATTTTAACTATGATCACCAGATAAACTTAATGCTAAGTCTATGGGTTTGTTAATTTCCGGTCAACACATGAGTGCAACTGCGTGCCTAAATCATGTTAATTTGCTCCCTGCCATGACATGACACTTAGGCTCCTTGTTATCAAATACCAGGCTTGAACAAATCCAACAGGGACGCCTATGTCAGCCATTCAGACAACCAAAAATGAATATATGGGTCAGATTTTCAGAAAATGTACAATTGGCAGCTGTACACATTTAGGAAATTCTGCTAAATTAGGCTGAAAAATGAAGAATATCGGGTATATCTGAGTCTATTTGGGATCGCACTGAATTAATGTATCAGTTCTGTTATGTTAAACTGCATTTTGAAGTTCATTTTAGTCTTAAATGAGAGTTATTTGAGAGGATTGGTGAAGGTGAATTGTACATTTTCTGAAAATCTGACCCATATGGGCGTCGTCCAGACAAGCAGCATTTACTTCTCTTTAGTGTGAAGGGACAACCAAATATTTTGTGAGATATAATGTTGGACGACTATATATCGAAAACCGGTTGTCCTCAGGCCAAACAGTTTTTGAAGTGATTTCGTTCAACCCTGAATACCATGCAATGCTATGTCAGCTTACAGTGTAAGACTATTTCAGGCTGGCGGAGGGATTTGGTCTACCGCGGCACAAAGTCTGGAGAAACCATAGATGCTACTAACTTCAGCGGTCCCGCTGATGTCTACTATTATGCTCCTTCAGGAAAGAAACTGGTGAGTACTTACACTTATACACTGTCCATTGGGGGCCTGGTGGGTGGGGGGGGGGCTGCATTTTTTGCCTAGCGTGGGAAATCAAAGCAGGGATACAAGTTATCTATTATTGTCCGAATTCAGATACTTTGGAATATTGACAAATGTTACCAAAAATTCTCCATTTATGTACCAAAATTTTCTCAATTTCCCATTTCTCAGAATTATCGTGGCTATCTTTTGGTGAGGAATAGGTTATATATAAAGTAAACATGAGACACATTAAAAACGATCGTATAATCCCTTTGTCTCCAAGAAGTCATTAAAAATCATGTAAATTAGTCATTGAATTCTATGTGCTCTGGGTCGCGGGAACCATGGGACTTGTCACTACCAAGAAAAAGCAAGTGTCGTTTGTCACTAACAAAATTCTTTTGTCATTTGTCACTTACTTTCTGTAATATGGCTGAATTTTTGTCGTTAATTAGAACTATTAAGGTCTATGTCGATTTGACTGGCTAAAACACAGGTGGCTTGTTGGCCCCTCTTCCTGTCAAAATTAACTCTCACCCTCTACTTTGTCCACCAGTCACCAAATCAGATAATCGGATATTGATATTAACATCGGGTTTCTTCTGCCCTCGCCTTTAAAATTAAATCTTAAATTTAGATCAATAAACGTTTACATGAACTAAAACGTTAATTAAATCAACTGTAATCTCCCGCTTTCTTTTTACAGAGGTCATTGGTGCAGATTGAAAATTATTGTAAGTACCTTCAGCTTATGTATCACTACATGTCAATATATGTTTTCATAGTGTTTTTTCCACAAGATCTCTTCATTGAAATGTTCTGATTTTGAGAGGGTTTAGCACTTATAGTCATATAAACCCATGTAAGAAATTTGGGGACATTGTATTAAATATATGCTTGCGTTTTGAAGGCCTTCGTATGGGTATATTTAGTTCCTTTACTGGTAAATTACCCATCCAGAAACATTGCAAACTTTTTTTTTTCAGAATAAAAATATTAAACTTGAAATATAGCAACACTTCTTAAATGCCCTTCATGTGTACTATCATTGGAATCAGCTTGATCTCCTCTTTTCAAATATGGTGATATCTCAAAATCCATATTTTGCGACTTATGACTCATTTCCCTAAAACGGATCACAATTGTTGTTGTAACTTTTATTTGTCTAAATATTACTGACAATATCGGTGGGTACTAAACTCCCTTCTTATGGAGGATTTCAAGCCCTACTGTTAAAGATTTAAAGATAATATTACAAGAGAAATGCCACTAATAATAACAATAATATATAACCTATTTCACAGTGGTGGAGACTGGCAGCTTTCTGTCAGTAGAAAACTTCTCCTTCCGTAAGATGCTGATCTACCAGGAGCCTGAAGAGCAGCGGAAGTGGGCTGGTCAGCGTGGTAACTTTACCTCCCCGCGGGGTGGGGGCACGCCGCGGGGTGGGGGCACGCCACGGGGTGGCGGTGCCAAGAAGGGGGGCATGCCCAAAATATCACTCAAGAGTTCACCTGGAATAGGCAGAGGTGGGTTGTTGCTCTTGTAACGTTTTTATTAGATGCCTTTGTAGAAATCTATCCTTTAAATAAAGGTAACGGCTGGAAGAGCTGGGACCTTCCCAGAAGCCTGTAGACCTGTTTGTCTATATCTCATCTACCCCTTAGACAAATAAAAGATTATTCTATTCTATTCTATTGGTACATCTTGGTGTTTCCATGGTATGTCGTCAGTATCTATTTTGATTAATTATGCTTATCTCGTCATTATACAATATGTATTAAATTAATACAGCGGAATTAGGATATAGAAATGTGCAAATGTTTATTTATAATCGAAATGGAATTTTTTATCCTTTATACTTTAAGCCCTTATAATTTATAACACCGAAATTAAGGAAAATGTTTTTTTTAACTTGTTTTGTTTTGCTGTGATACGTTTAATTTGTCATAGAAAATTTTAAAAACAGTTTCAATTTAAAAATTATATCAATTTAAAAAAGTTTCAATTTTGATATTATAATATACATTCTATGAATTCTAGGATCCGCATCCAAGAGAGGAGGACGCCCCGCTGGTATGAGCATCACCCCAGGCAGAAAAGAGAATGTTAAATCCAAGGCTTTCATCGCGACAGATTCTGACTCAGACAATGACACTCCGGCGAAGAAAAAGAGTAAAAAGGTGTTAGAGTCGGCCAACAGCAGCACTGTGGCTTCCATCAAGGTGCACATAGACACCAGTAAGCAGAAGTCCAAGCTGAAGACAGTCCTCACTAGTGGCAGTGATTCTGATATAGTAGTCAAGAAAACAGTTGCCAAGAAGCACACCGCACCCAAGATGGGGCCCAAGAGCAAGACTTCCTCCTTCCGACGCCCCAGTCTCAATGGAAGTCCTACTGCATCTCCAGGTCCTCCACGGTAAATATTATTTTTCTCCTTTTTAAAAATGAAAGGAAATTGGTTATTTCTTTTTCATAAATTCATAGCTTTTTCGGGAAAATTTTCATTGTTTTTATATTTTGTTGGTTCTAGAATTGCAATCTGTAGTGTTTTCTTTATAAATAATATGCTATCTTGGTGGCTTTCAAATGAGTGGTTAATAAATTGCCCACAAAATATGAGTAGATGCTACTTATTACTATGTTCATGTATAACATGGTACCCGCGGTCTTTTTAAAGTCCTTAATTTTGAGTTTGGGCTTTTAAGGGCCTTAAAAGTAAGTAATTTTCGCTTTGAGTCCTTAAAAACTATCTGAGCACCCGCCCAGTCAAGCTATAATTACAGCTAATCAAAAATGATGATATCTCAAAATTCATTTTTTTGCGACTTGTGACTCATTTCCTTGTAACCCGTCGTCATTTTAAAAAGATTCCCTTTCCAATTCTTTTTGTTAATCAAAATTGACCTTCAATGAGTTCTAGAACAACATACAAACCCTAAAAATAACACTTTCACTCTTCAATTTTTTTAAACACTGAATATCTCATATGACTTAATTTGAACACTAAAAACTGGGGGAACTGGTCATTAAAAGTCATTAAATTTGATGTGTTCTGGGCCACGAGACCCATGTATAGAACAAGAGGAAATAAAAATAGGCATATATTGCAGAGATGAACCGTTCCGCCTGTGTGGGTTGAACTGTGTGGGGCTGACCAACGTGCCGCCCGGTCTACAGTGCTGCATGTGTATGATGCTCTTCCACCCGCAGTGCGTCAACTTCAAGAAGGACGTGGTCAATACAACCTTCATCTGTGCCGTAAGTTAGCTTACATATACCATAGTCTCCAGGGTTGAAAAAATCCTGTGTCCTGGTTGTTTACACCGCTTATGTCAGCCATGTGGACAACCAAAAGTGAATATATGGGCGTCCTGTGGACAGCCAGGTTTTATCTTTTGTATGAGCGGACAACCAAAATATTCAAATCAAATCAAAATATTTGTAATAATTAGATTAAATCTGCAACAGTTAAAAGCCATAAGCTACTGGCAAAAACATGGAGCGATCCATAAGATCCAATCATGGAATAAATACACGTTTCTTTCAATTCAAATGTTTCTAATGTCAACTATTTTCTGTTTGTATTTTTTCTGTGTTTCTGATTCTAATGTCAACTATTCTCTGTTTGTACAGCAATGCGCCAAGAACGGAGCTACAGTCGCTACCCCGCTGTCTTCCGTATCAATGACAACGATAACAGCAACCACACCATCTCCGGCTGTGGGTCCTGTGCCCTCGCTACGCGTCCAACCCTCCAGCACCCCGTCTAGTAAGGGTATGGCACCCCCTACATCAACAACACCCTCCAAACCAGCACCAACAACACCAGCATCACCAGTCAAACCCAAACCAGCTCAAGTGGATCTCACCAAGATCATTAACTCTAACCAAGTGGCAGGCCAGCTGGTGACTTTACCCCCGAGCGTGCTCAGCCATTTAGACATGAACCAGCCGCTGGCGCTGAAGGTGGATGACAAGGTGCTCATGATCCCCCCCAACTGTTTCATCCCTAGCGGCACCTCCATGAAGGTCTTCCTGCCCCCAGGCACCCTGCCCAAGAACTTGTTTCAGGAACCAACACAACCGGTGAATTTTAACTTCCAGAGTAAACACAACCAACAAGTGTTGAACTTCTCCATAGGGCGGCCGCTGAAGAAGGCCAGACCTGGTGGCGGTGGGGATAAGGATGGGGCTGAGGGGGATTCTGACAAAGGAGGAGGAGGCAGACTTTCCAAAAGACAAGTGAAACTGTTGGCCCCCGGTGAATGTTTCTTCCAGAAGCTGCACACAGGCTATGACTGCATGATTAAAATCTTCGTTTATCTCACTGTCAAGGATCTGTTACGGTACGGCCCTTCATTGTAACTGGTTGTCTTTGGTGGTTTAGTCATCTTTTGCCATTTCTGGAATGCTTACATATTCAAATTTACCGCAGTAAGATGAGTGCCGGTATATTTGTTTGTTATATTTTTGTTAAAAGGCAAATGCTGCTATGTAGGCGAATATTTGACTCTTTAAATATTACTGGTCAAAAAAACAACGACACAGAGGCTTCAGTATTTCCACTGAAATCAGTACTTTTGAAACAAATATATAAACCAATATTAAACATAGAAAATGTTGAATTTCGTCCAAATTCAATTTTATTACCTCAAAATTTCAACAACAAAATTTCTGAAACATTTCACAAAATTCAATTTGTCTGATTTCATCGAAAATTTCAAAAATCGATATCATCAAAATAACTTCAATTTACACCTTTCCCTTGCCAGAAATATTTCAGTATTTTTGCCATCGCCCCTACCTTTTTCCCTGAACAACAAAATTCCATGGTTTTTCACTTGTTTTAAAGACACCTTAATGTTGGATGTATCAATCAAAGTAAGGGCCCTGGGGAAACAAGGCCTGAATCTCATGCATTCAGCAGTTGATATTGAAACATTGATATTTATATTGTTCCTCTGGTTACTTGTTCTCTCTCTATTTCAGAGCCTCACAAGTGTGTAAGACATGGAGGAAGGTGGCCACACAGGATTGTTTGGTGAGTCTAAATGCACAAACATTACCTTCACAGATGCAAGTCTGCAGTATGTCTGCTAAAATCAGTATTTTTTAAATCTTCCAAAAGTTGCCAAATCTCCCCCATTTATAACCAAATTTCGTTTAAAATAAAGAAAATCTGACTGGCCAAATTTTCACAATTAAAACCTTCAAAATCCCTTGGTCATCAAAATTGTTTGTCTTTAAAATACTCTGTATAGGTGCTACTATCATAGTGTCCCTAAATATTCTTTTAAAATCACTCATTTATTTCCTGAGGGACCAACTTATGTAAAATAAAGCATTTTCTCCTGAGGGACTAACTTATGTGAACTTTCCTGTTGCAGTGGAAGGTGGTGCGCTTACAGGGCAGTCGCGTGTCCAGCTGGGAAGGGGCCGCAGAAGCATTCAAAGAGCACGGAACCTACTGTTTAGTAAGTATTGCTGGATTCACTCATCTACTATTATATTCAAGTGTTAGACACATGTGTAATTAGTATTAGGTCTCCTGTGTGTGCAATATTGCTTGAACAGGCTCAGGTCATAAACTGTTTGGTTATAACAATAATAATGGACAGGAAACAACAAAATACATGATATCACCTGTACATCTACAGTACTTGACTATACACACATTGCTCTGAGAACAAATTGTCTACAGTGAGTTTTGCACAGTGCATATTTCACGAATGTGTTATGTGTGGTAGTCATGGCAACCAGTGCATTTTACAAAGTTTAGAGCCAAAATTTAACTTTAAGCCTAAAAAACTGACAGTAGCTGAGGGCGTATGTAATAATGAGAGTTGATATTGTTATAGGACCTGCGAGGGATGGTGTTCTATGACAGTAGCTGAGGGCGTATGTAATAATGAGAGTTAATATTGTTATAGGACCTGCGAGGGATGGTGTATGTAATAATGATAGTTAATATTGTTCTAGGACCTGCGAGGGATGGTGTTCTATGACAGTAGCTGAGGGCGTATGTAATAATGATAGTTAATATTGTTCTAGGACCTGCGAGGGATGGTGTTCTATGACAGTAGCTGAGGGCGTATGTAATAATGAGAGTTAATATTGTTCTAGGACCTGCGAGGGATGGTGTTCTATGACAGTAGCTGAGGGCGTATGTAATAATGAGAGTTGATATTGTTCTAGGACCTGCGAGGGATGGTGTTCTATGAGGGTGTATGTAATAATGAGAGCTAATATTGTTCTAGGACCTGCGAGGGATGGTGTTCTATGAGGGCGTATGTAATAATGAGAGCTAATATTGTTCTAGGACCTGCGAGGGATGGTGTTCTATGTAATAATGAGAGTTGATATTGTTCTAGGACCTGCGAGGGATGGTGTTCTATGAGGAGAAAAAGCGGACATGGCACCAGCTGTCAGCAGTAGTGGAGAAGCTGGACAGTGTGCGCCAGATGCACTTCTGTCACTCACCGCCCTTCATGTTGTCCCGCGTCACAGACGCCATGAAACAACTAGAGGTGCTCACTGCAGAGTACATCACAGAGGACACCGACTCACAATGGTAAGCAGCTCAAGCCTGTCTGTAGTGATGATATCATAGGCACTCCTTCCTCTCTTTGTTCTCTTCCTCTCTTTCTCTCTCTCTCAGTCCTCTCTTTCTCCCTCGCCTCTCTTCTCTTTTCTCTCCTCTCTCTACTAACTGCCGTGAATATGACTCCACTTGGATGTCGTCATGGCATTAAGCAACCATTACTCACTCACTCACTCTCTCTGTCTCTCTCTAGCCCTCCCTTCCTTCTCTTTCTCTCCTCTCTCTCCCTCTGTGTCTTCTCTACCTCTCCCTTCCTTCTCTTTCTGCTGTGTGTTGTCTCCCTTTCCCTCCCTTCTCTTTCTCTGCTCTGTCTGTGTCTTTTCTCTCTCTCTCACCCTCCCTCCTTTCTCTTTCTCTCCCTCTCTCCCTCTGCTCTTTCTGTGTCTTCTATATCTCTCCCTCCCTTCTCTCTCTGCTGTGTGTTGACTCCCTCTCTTTCTCTGTTCTGTCTGTGTCTTTTCTCTCTCTCCATCCGGTCTCTTTCTGTCTCTGTGCTCTGTCTATGTCTTGTCTCTCTTTACCTTCCTACCCTCTTTCTCTCGCCCCCTTCTTTTTCAGTCTGTCTGTCTCTGATGCTAGGGTATATCTATCACTGGTGTCTCTATCTCTAGTTCCTGGGTAAGATCATAACTGCCTCCCTGTCAGCTCTCCCGCCTTGATATAACTTTCAATGTTAGATAAGAGCATAAAGCAACCAATCTCACTCACTCCTATCACTGGTAACAAAGCCAAAGCTTCAGTTATCTCCCCCACATTATATAGTTGATGTTCTTCTTTCTACCAGGTCGGTGGCCGCAAGACTAGATGTTGGTAAATTTGCCAAACTGACGAATTTGGAGGAGCTGAAATTGAGAGGAGTGTGCAGCATTGTGCCGCCAACCTTCAACTTCAAAACTGGCCCTACTGCACTGAAGAGCTTAGTCAACCTGAAAACTCTGGTAAGTCTCCTTATTACATAAGCATTCATTCTGAGGGTGGGTTAGAACATGTGATATCTCTAAGTGTTATCTCACTAGTGTTGTGTTATCAATTAAGTTGATTCGTTCATGACATGACTCCATAGACAATGACAACACCGTAAGTCCACCCTCAGGGCCTAGTGGGAGACAGGGGTCACCCTAGCCATGTTTACAAGATTCTTGGCACATGCCACACTTGTCTTACCTGAATAAAGAAATGTCAACAACAACAAAAAGTGTGAGGGCTGGAAGAACTGCATCATCCAGAAGTCTGTCAACCATTTTGTCAAACTTCATATATGTGTATACCTTCTGACAAATACATAATTTTTCAATTTAATTTAACTGTTCAGTTTGATAACCTTGCTTGTAAAGCATGTGCCTAACTTGGCTGTTTCTGTTATTAGGTCCTGACCACGTGGAGGGAGAATTCAGCTTCAGACTTTTCGTTCCTTCGACACCTGCAAAAGTTGGAATATTTAGAAATTGGAGATTGCGATAGCTGGAATGCATCGGTATGTATCATGCTGAGTCATTTAGAGTAATTAATAACCGGGATTCTGTTCACTAACTGTGAAGCTGTGGATTAGATATTTAAAGTGTTAAATGATAAGATGTTCAATTTGAATATCTGTGCTTATGATAAATGAGGGATGACAGGTTAATATGTTTAAGTCCATGATTTTTGATTTTTTGTTGATTAAACAATCAAATTTAAAATTCCCTTTACATTATCCACAAACTCCATGTGCTTCTGTAACTGTAACTATTGTCGTATGAATCAGCTGCAGTGGCATCCTAGCTATTTATGTTACACATCGCATTCCTCACAAACCACCAATACAAACTGAATAAAACCTAAATATGTCTCCTCTCGTTCATTGTCAGGCATACGAAAACCTGAAGTTTTTGAAGAAATTAAAAAGTTTACGACTAGAGAATGGTGGAACGGCACAGGAACCTATGCTTGGGCAAGCACTAGCGGAACTACAAGAGTAAGTAAAGTTGTTATAAGGAAGGAATTACAACTTGCTCCACATTAAGCTAAAGTTTAGACTAAACAAGTTACATCTAATTTTTAGAAATTAGATTATTACCATTCCAGCGTAATAAATAGCAAATGGCACTCTTTTCGAGTTCGAACTGATCTCAGGAAACCATTGTGCCAAATGCTATACAAATTAGATTGACATTGTATTTGTATAAAGATTTTTATTCGGCGAGACCTTATGATAATACACTATTCTCAGGCAAAGCTGTTGTTTAACCAGTATGATTAGGACAATGTTAACAAATGAATATTAGCAAAATGAAGTTGAATACATACATATAAGCTTGTCTGCTACAGTTCTAGTTTGAACAACCATCTAGTAGTAGTTAAGAGAAATATAAGATCAACAAAAGAATTTCCAAAACAAGAATGTAGAAAAGACCTGTGATTTCATCATAGCATAGGATACAGATTTTGGGCAAATTCCAAGCCTCATATATTTATAAAATGATTAGATCAGATTATAAAATGATTAAATCACAATATTGCTGATAATAATGTGTACATTTTGCACTGTTTCCTCTACAGCTTAGAGAGCCTGGAGTTGATTAAGTTCGCTATACACTGCAATATGGAGGACTGCCTGAAGAAACTGCCAAAACTCACATCTCTCCGGTTATGGCCCGACAACACAGGCCCCAAGGTAAGCATTGCTACATATGTGTGGAGGGTTTAATTGTATTCTCAGCCCATTACAACAGTATTTTAACAAGTTCACTCATTGCAATGAGAGCTAAATGTCTCCTATACATCTTTTTGTATGCTCATTCAGACAGGGTCTCCACAAGGCCTGGAAAAGCCTTGAATTTGGAAAAATGAATTCAAGGCCTGGAAACGGTTATTTTGGAAAATCACAGCCTTTATTCTACACTCATTTAGAGCTAAGGAGGCATATGCAAAATTTAAATTTGTATAAAGTTGTGTTCCTCACCTTACTTTAAATCTTCCTGTGCCTTTCTGTCACTTTTTCTCTGTCTGTCTCCCTCCTTCTCTATCTCTATTTCCTGGGTAAGATCATAAACTGCCCCCCTCTCAGCTCTCCCGCCCTTGATATAACCTTCAATGTGTTGATAAGGGCGTAAAGCAGCCAATTTCACTCACTCACTCACTCACTCACTCACTCACTCACTCACTCACTCTTCCTGTCGTATTTTTGCAGACTGCTGAAATCAACACAAACACTAGGAAAGCAGCCAATTGTTTAACCAAACTGAAGACGTTTGACTGGGGAATCATGGCCAGCACTGTACAAGAAGTGCAGACAATAGAAGACAGCGATGCCAGCACAGAGAGTTCCATTGCCTTCATTGACGAGAGTGCACCTGCACCAGACGGGGAAGCGGGGAGTCGCAAGGAGAAAGTTGTCAGCATTAAGGAAGTGCTGTCTCTGCTGTGTGTGGACCTCCCGGACACCACCATTAAAGTCTACAAACTGCCAGTCATTGACAGTCAGTGCATGGACAAAAAGGTCGCCCAGGAAGAGGGCAAGAAGAAGGTGGTGGAAAAAGAAAAAGTTGTAGAGAAAACTGGTGTGAAAGAGGCAGAAAAGGTTGTTGAAAAACCAAGTGGGGAAGAGGTGGGAAAAGCTGTAGAAAAAACGGGAGGGAAAGAGGTCGAAAATATTGTAGAAAAACCAAGTGGGAAAGAGGCGGAAAAAGTTGTTGAGAAAGAGAGTGGGAAGGAGTCAGAAAAGGTTGGTGAAGACACAGGTGTGAAAGAGACGGAAAAAGTTGTTGAAAAACCAAGTGAGGAAAAGACAGAAAAGGTTGTAGAACAAACAGGTGAGAAAGTGGCGGAAACGGTTGTAGAAAAAACAAGTGGGGCAGAGGCGGAAAAAGTTGTGGAGGAAAAGAGTGAGAAAGAGATGGAAAAGAGTGCAGTTCCAACAAGTGGGGAAGAAAAGGTTGAGGAGGGAGAAAGTGAGAAGAAAAAGGGTGAAGAAGAAAAAATGGAGGTGGATGAATCTTAGGAAGAGGAAGAAGGGAGAGGACGAAATAGAACAAGGAAAGAAATCAACAGGAGTTGATAATTATAATCAACAAGAAAGCTTTTGCAGATCAGAGATTACAGTTTAAAGAAATTCAAGGATTTCGCTTTTTCATATTTGGCCAGAACAAATAATTTGTATATATTTAGCAAAAATCCCCATTATAAGCAGGAGTTTAACGGTTATTATTTTATCATTTAGGTTTTTCAGTTTATTCTATTGTGCAGTTTATTATTGGCTAGTAAATGGTTTAACTATAATTTACCGCTTCACAGCAATTGACAAAGACATGGATGTAAATATTTAATACACAAGAGTTAATTTTTCTTTTTTTAATGACATTTGTTTAGTTATTTACAAATTTATTATTTGCCTCCTGTTGTGTTTAGAATAAAATCATATACCTGCACTTGCAATTACCGTCATGTGTTTTGCTTTTTTTTATATTACCATCATCTTATATTAAACCCATGGAATAATTCTGTAAATTCCAACAGTATAAATCTCCCTGATTTCAGAGTTTCACACAGCGTGTATGCTGAATTTATATTTAATCCATGAGGGCTTAAAGGAAGAAAGTCATAATGAAACCGGTTGTCCAGATGCATGATTGAATAGTGGCCCAGAATACTTGCCTCTGACAGTGTGTATTATATCCCCGGTGGTTCTACGATGACCAGGTTATCAGAAAATGTACAATCAACAACTCTACACATTTATTATATTTTGCTAAATTTATCTGAACAATGAAGTATGCTAGGGATATCTGAGTATATTTGGCTTATTGCTGATTCTGTCTGGTTGTGTTTTAACTATTTTGAACGTTATCATAGTGTTTTTGGGGGGAGAATAATGGAAGGCGAATTGTACATTTTCTGGAGACTTCTGATAAGACACTTGATAACACACCTTCCAACCACATATATCCCAAACGTAAATACCATCTGGACCTATCAACTAACAACATGCCCCCATACAGATTACCCTCCAGATATATACACCCTGCCTTTCTGTCACTTAATGCCACATAGTACTAGATTAGTAAACAAATAAAGCGATGGAAAAATACATGCCTATCTATTAATTCCTGTATGTTAAGAATGGATTTATGTGCAGGGGTAATTTGATGGTGGTATATTATGTCCTGTCCTGGCACCAGCTAAAATGTTGTCTGTGTGAAGTTATGTTGAAGACCGTAACCCACCTCACTAAACCACCTGTAAGTTGTTTCACAGTTGTCATTATGATAGATGACACATGGACTAGGTATTAATATAGGATTAGATAACGTTTCCTTATGCCTGAGACTGGCAATTGATTTCATGAACGCTGTTTGGCGATCACCCGTGGAACTATTTTCAGTCGCATTGCAGGATAGTCTTATTAGAGGGACAAATAGAGAGAAAAGATTTCTACCAACGTAAGGGAATCTCCATACCAAAGTCGTTGTGCAGTATTCCACTGTATATGACCGAGGCCACGGTTGCATAATCACACCAATGCTCAAGGGCGTAAGGAAAGGGAGGCTTCTAATCCTTTTAGACTATATTTTGATCACCAAATGTTATGTTCTTACTGACCTAACCTTTATCTTGTAATTATTGCTGCTGTAATTGGATTTCAGCTATGTTGGCTGGTTTTTCCCACCGGATTAGTCCGTAATAAATGAACAACTGGCATAGCTGGTCCAAAATGGCCAAAATATATATTAGTGAACTATATCTGTTGGTCACATTCCATTACTGCAAAATTATAATTTGTACAATTATATATTTCCCTTTATTGTGTATTGAATGACTTGAATATGAAAGAGCAACAGGAGATATATTACTATATTAGAACTTGGTGTAAGAGTTATCACTAAAAAGGTTCAGAACAGCAGAGTGGTCGGAAGGATCCAGAAGCATGTGGTGTGGCCGCACTCTGGCAGACCAGCAGTAAAAACTGGGGTAGTTCTGGTTTAAAAAATGATAAAATCTGAGCGAGATGCTTGTCTGTCAGAGCCATGATTTGTGTATTGGGTAGTAGTGTTTGTATAGCTTTATAACATTTCATATTTTGTCCCAACAGCTAAATTTTGATCTTACCCAGAACTTGTGTAACAACGACTGATACAAAGGCCTCCATGTATATTCCAATGATTATGGCCTAATTTGCTTTTGTTAAGGTAATTGGAGTTGAATTGTTACAAATGGGTTTCCTTGCATGGGAATTTAATTGGTTTTGCTTTGGTTTTGTAAGTTGCATACAGACAGCGAATGGTAAAGTTTAATTAATAAATCTTTATGAGTTTGTTAAATGTATGTGAGGTATATTCTTTCTCTACTACTTGAATAAATTGTCTTGAAGCAAACAGTTTAAGCTAGTTTTTTCATACATGCTTGAATATCTTGCATTAATTTCTGGATCTCACAAATAAAAGAATGCATATGGAATGTAGAATTGTGGCAAGACGTGAATAAAATCCTCATTCCTTCATCTGGATGACTTACATGGTAGGTTAAGTAAAATGTTTTTCATCCATATGAGAAACTTCCACAATTAGGGGTAATCCGAATTGAGAGTTCACCACTGACCCACCCAGACCAGAATGGAGGCTCATGGGTAATTTGTACCGGAAGAGGGGCCTCAAACATTTGTTTATATTTTGTGCCATGTTAATTTGAATGAACGTACGTAGGGAGGACCCCACATTACTGTCATTTTAGCAATAGAAAAACATCTGATACCACCAAATTAGAGGATATAGAAGACAACACCATGCGCATTAATTGTGCTCTGACTGGATGTCACGTCTGCTCCAAGAAGTTCAATAAATTGGGTACGTTTAAATTGCTAAAATTAAGTTCTTTTGGCACCGTATTGTGGGAATCATGAAGCCCCCTGCTTCTGACAATAACTTGAACAGAATATTATGAGAACCAAAACATTTTCTACACTTTCACAATTATTGGGCTATGGGCTGAGCATCATAGCTAAAGGAAAAAGCAAGACTTAATTTGGAATGTCCAAATAGGAAACAATTTATTTAAAACAAATCAACATAAACAGATAATGAATCAAAATATACATATCTCAACATATCCACATCATCGTTCACTCACCAAATCCCATTCCATCAACAACTTAATGATCTCATATTAATTCATTTTACTCTTCTCAAATATAATCATGTTTCTATATAAGGTTCTGCATTTTGAATACTTGAAGCCCCATCATCCTCATCAAGAAGCACATATTGCGTTGTTTATTGCAAAATAGTGATGGAAGGGAATGACACTGTTAAGCCACATGGTATCTGAACCTATAGTCATTTGCATGCCAATGTATGTACCTAAAAGCACTGCACAAACATTCCTTCATTCATTTTAATCCCTAGAAAAAGGGTACATCTTTCCTATTCTTCAATCAATTAAAGGTTAGGATACTGGATGATAAAAGCAAGATAAAACATTGTTTATATAGAGTGAGGAGTTACTCCACCTCAGCCCTGATAGCAGCTGTTGCACGTTTCTGGCCTTTAGTAACCAGCCACACCACTTCTAGTGCCACAGCCATTGTATGGACAGTCCCCTACCCTTGATTCCATGAACTTCAAATTTTGTGGCAGAAATTCATTAGGTGCACAGACCAGGAGTAATTTGCCCGAGTTCTCCACCAATGTTATATCCTCCAGGAAAGATAGGAAAGGAATTAAGTTTCTTGTACTGAGTCACATTAGGCTCCACTTATGCATTTATAATAACCAGTATTAATTGATAGGTACAAAGGATGTATACATGCGAACCCTCTTAACAACTATTTACAGCGGTTTCCAGGAAATTTTGAACAGAATAATCTATTCCTTCTCATCAGAAAGTCATCAAGATAACATACTAGAGGATTTGGGCTAATATTTCACATTCTTATTCACATTCATGTTGATGCAACTTGATCTATTCACTCGCTATATCACCTTTCATCAACTTAAAAGAATATTGCACAGATGTCTTTTGTCTTTAGTTAACATCGCCTTCTGACATATTCATTCAATTTTAAGAAAGAATAAGATAAATAGAAAGCATTCAATATGATCTTTAATGCCATAGGAAAGTTTACTTACAACCTTGAGATGACATAAAGCTTTATTCACTGATACATATAATATGTATAGGGCAATATCAGGTTCAGGAATAGCCAACAATGCATGGCTCTCTCCTTGTGCTTATTTTTCAATAGACTCACTACCCTAGTAGCATGGCCGACTGGGGCCCAACTGGTTTTGAGCTGGGCTGGGTTGGGCTGGATGGGCTTGGGTTGTGATTGGGCTCCAGCAATGGGGCCCAACCAGTTAAGAGTTGGGCTGACTGGGCTTGGGTTGGAGTTGGGTTCCAGTGCTGGTGCCCAAGCAGTTCTGAGTTGGGCTAGTTGGGCTGACTGGGAATGGGTTGAGGTCTGTTTCCTGCACTGGGGCCTAAGCAGTTTTGAGTTAGGCTGACTGTAGGGAAGGGAACTGTAAAATTTCAGTCATACTAGGGCTTACTCCTATTTTTTTAATGCAAAAACTAAAAAAGGCCCCATAATCTCGGCACAAACTAACAGACCTTAATGTATTCAGATGTTCAGGAATGACCCTTTTATTATTGTCCAATATCTGTGTACAAAACTCTCATTCTTGGATGCAATCTCCATGTATTCAACAACCAATGAAAGGCAGAGGCCCAGCACACAGCCAACAACAATGTAAGTACACAATTATATTTATTTCCTTTTTGAATAAACCCAATGCAGGTGCTTTATTTCTTTTGATGACTACTTAAAAAACTAGGAAGAAATATTTCCTACATTCACTAAGGTAGCAATTCTGTAAAATTATCTAAAATTTAAATTGGCTATGTTCATGAAATAGAATTGTTTGGGACAAGAAAAGGTTCCCATGAATTACATTAATATCTTAACAAGTTAAGGTGGAACATTCCCAGACTGTCCTTCTTAGCTAGTTTATGCTTGCACTCATTGACTTAGTAATTGTATATCTGGCAGGACATCCCTGCAGTGGCCCTCTCCCTCCCCACCACTGCACCCCAGGGACCAGTTACCATGACAACCCTATGTGCCCACATGGAACAGCCATATGGCAACTGTCTGGGTCAGTGCATCCAGTATCTTTGGTGTCTTCATCTTTCATTTTACTCTGAGCTGGGAACATATACAGACATACTGAATATTCTGTCTAGCCATTGCTTATTACATACATTAACCTTTTGTTCATTCAAGAAGATATTAAAACCACAGGACAACTACTAGGCAGGGAAGTATGCTGTATGTTATCATTTATCTCCATTCTTAAACTTGAAATATTCTTTGTGTTTCAGAATTTTGCTGGATGGTTTTGTGACAGGAGAAGAAAAATCAATGCAAATTCATCACCTCAGAAATGGAAGCCCTTATAGGAAGTACAAACACCATTTAGTAAGTGGTAATTATATGACATTTAGCCAAACTTATCCATTCGTTTTAGTATGCAATGTACTACTATTACTCAAATTATTCATTTGTATGTGTGCTTATGTTATGGAGAAAGGTTTCAATCAATGACAGAATGAAATGTTAAAGCAAGATAATGTTCCAAATCTATCTAGAATATGTATCAAAATGATAGGAATGCATTAACCTTTCAGTCCTTAAATATGTTGAAGTAATAATCTATAATTATTGTATTTTCTTATTTCAGGTTTAACCCTAGGGGATTTTGATATGTGCCTGCATCACACTTGGATAAGAATTACCAGGAAAGGAGAAACAAATGTCAACAAACATCCAATGAAATAAAGATAGATTAATAAAAGATGTACCAATATTTTATGAACCTTAGCCCAGTAGGGGCCTATTCTAAAAGCCCACCCTGCACCCATTCATACCTAATATAAGCCCAAATGGGGCCCATCCAGCACCCATTCATCCCAAATTTATGCCCAAATGGGGCCCAACTAGGGCCAGACTGGAACCCACCCTGCACCTATCAATACCTGATTTTATGCCCAAATGGGGCCCAACCAGGTCCCAACTGGAGCCCAGGTTGGGCAGCCCAACTTGGCCCAGGGTGGAGCCGAGGGACACATCTAGCCGGGCCCTAGTTGGGCAGCCCAAATGGGGCCCAGTTTCAAGCCTAAGTGGGGCCCTTTTGGGACCCAACTACTTTTGCTACTTGGGTATGGAATAGGAATGTTGGTAAATAGCTCTGTTGCTATTAAAGTTCATTTATGAAGTAATAACTTTGAGATATGAATACCAAACTTATGAAGGCTATTCTCTATTTCATCTATATTCATTCAAGGTATACGTTACTTAATCAATTGGGATGTACTTCTTTCAAGTCAAGAAAATTATGTCAGCGAGGTACAATTCTTCCAGGTTGCATTTTTAAACGGAAGTTCTCTCTACAATATTACATACTATACACCTGAACAAAGACTTCTATGAGTAAAAATTACAATCAAAATACAATATCTCATAATCTGTGAGCAAAAAAGTGATTATAGGGCGCCTAAGTGTCATGGCAAAAGTGAGTGATTTCAAGGCGTGCTCTCGCACCAATGGGTCAACCAGAAATAAACAATCCCAATAGCATTGCCCTGGTCCTGGTGGTTATAATTGAAATATTTTAATGCTATAGATGGATATCTGATCATCAGAATTCTTATGATCTCTTGGAGTTTTCAAAGAACAGAGAATAATTATCTCCACAATGCTAAGCCTATGGGAGTTTTGTGTTTCCTGTCAACAACTGGTGCAGTGGCACCCCTCTATAACTCACTACCATGGATCACATATGCTCCCTGTTGCATGGCTAATTCACCAGGTCTAGATACACCAGCAGGTTATATGAACAACCTCAGCCCACACTTTGTTATAGAGGCACAACACATGAGAATCCATTCCATCACATTGAAGACAAGTCGGTCTTTCTTTGATTAATAAAATAGGGCCAGCAGCCAGGCGACAATTGAATCAACGCACACACAAACAGGGTTATGTTTTCACTAAAGATATGGCCTTTCCAACATGTTAATATCTTATTTCACAGTTTACAACCACAATCTTCTTTTGTACCTGGCATTGGTACATTTTAGCAATCTTGTAATTCAGGCTTTTTTACATTCAATAATGGAACCATGGAGGCATGGGCGGGCAGAGTTAGAGCTACTGGTTACTGCTACAGTTTAATACTGAGGTCTTCCTGGCTGAGGAGAATGTAATATCATCATACAAAAGTTTACCATTATATGATTAATCCAACGAGTAGACATACATATAATCATATTCACATGTTGTAGAAGGTGCCAGCTTTTGATAAACTCCAAATGTGATGTTTCAGGAAAATGAGTCATAAGTCGCAAAATTGCTATTTTTCAAAGTGATTTATTTATAAGATATCTTTGTTGGAATATTCTAATTCTCGGGGTGCTTACTGCTGCTAGTACCATTAAGACATGTACGAAATTTCAAGGCAATGTATTAAATATATCTATGCATTGTTAAGGCCATTTCATGGAGTACATTTATGTACTTGATTAGTAATTATCAACCCAAAAATAAAAATATCAAAGTTGATATCCTAAAATGATATCCTACTGTTTACTACCATTAGAATCAACTTGACCTTATCTTTTCTAATATGATAATATCTCAAAATCCATTTTTTGCGATTTGTGACTCATTTTCCTGTAACGCAACACAAATAGAGCCAGAAATAAAGTTACAATGGTGGCCAACCGTCATGACTACTACTGCTGGTACTCCCAGGATTGTCAACTAGGAGTATAATACATGTAGTACAATGGCACAAGCCTGTGACACATTCTGCATCTTTTTTTTTTCAGAAATCTGTAGTCACTCGTCTTGTAACATAACCATTAGTCCAGGTCTGTTATATATGGCACCACAGGTATCATTGATTAAAATCCTACATTTATATATGTACAGAGGGTTATATTCTTACCCTCACAACGCTACATAAAAGTGGGACTCATGAATATACAATTCTTAATATCTTCATAGGAACGGCAGAAAAAATGTGCATTTGATAAAACTGTGATTGTGATCAGATGAAGCAGGGAGGTATATTGGAAGGAGTGATTCACACAATGCCATTCACACAATGTTTAATGTATGGAGGTAGATAAGACCATAAGGTCATTCACTCAATGTTTTACTCGGGCAGGTAGATTAGACTAAGAGGGAGTGGTATCAGACCATTCACTTAGTGTTGTGACGTAGAGGGAGAGATATCAGGCCATTCACTCAATTTTATAAGCAGGGAGGTAGATTAGACAGAGATATCAGGTTATTCACTCGATGTTTTACCCAGGCAGGTAGATTAGATTAAGGGGGAGTGATATCAGGACATCCACATTAGCAGAGAGGTAGATTAGAGGGAGAGATATCAGACCATTCACTCAGTGTTGTAAGCAGGGAGGTAGATTAGAGGGAGAGATATCAGACCATTCACTCCATGTTATAAGCAGGGAGGTAGAAAAGAGGGAGAGATATCAGACCATTCATCTAGTGTTGTAAGCAGGGAGATAGATTAGAGGGAGAGATATCAGACCATTCACTCAGTGTTGTAAGCAGGGAGGTAGATTAGAGAGAGAGAGATATCAGCCATACACTTAGTATTATAAGGAGGGATAGATTGGAGGGAGAGGTATCAGGCCATTCACTCAATATTATAATGTTATAAGCAGGGAGGTAGATTAGAGGGAGTGGTATCAGGCCATTCACTCAATGTTGTAATGTTATAAGCAGCGGTAGATTAGAGGGAGAGATATCAGACCATTCACTCGATACTTTTCTTTACATATATATACCTCCTTGGTTCGAGTGAAAGCTATCAGTTCACAATCTTTTATTGCCTCAGAGCCTCTACATAACTGGCCAACAACGTCAAGAATGAAGCCCGGGAATCAAGGCATTTTAGCAAGGTACACATAATATATACAACAGATAACTTTCTTGTGGTATGACAAGAAAGGTAAAACAGAAGGATAGAATTTAGAGAACCAATACCCATTGAATGCAAAAAGAAAATGAGTGTTAACACAAATATTGAAATTAATATATATATTTTATTCACCATTTCCAGCTGAAGGTTTAATGAACATGCAATAGATCAATGACACAACATTCACTCCAAACCTAGTAACTAGAAACAACAAGTATGTTCTCCATGATGTGATATTTATATACAAATATACATATTCACATTAACTTAATTTTTTACATTTTGACAGATGGTTATTTCTTTGTCTATCGATCCTGTGTGCACAAGATGATGAAGAAAACAGTTTTCATAGAAAACTAGATTGTAACTTTCTAGGAAGAACATGAAAAAGTTTTGAGAAAACAATTTTTCTCCTTTGAGATGCATGAATTATATTTTCTAGAAAAAATAAAATCAAGTGTGCGTAGGTGTAATTGAGGTTTTGATGCAATGCTGAGAACTCATTATCTTGCGCAAGCGCCGCCTACTCATATGCTGTCCTTCTATGGAGCAACAGACAAACTACAATTCAGGATGCATCCACTTAAGGCAGGGCACCACTACGTTAAAACTGCACTCTCTTGGTAAAAAAATTTGACAGATGGTCAAACTGAACATTTTTTTACTTTTTGTTCCATTCTTTCCAACCCATCTAAAAATCATTTGACCAAAATTTGGGGGATTTTGTAGAGCTCTTTTTCCTACAGTGCTTCTAAACCACCCAAATCCCTTCCTAAGATAACTTCACTTATTATGGGTCACTGGCGGACATTTTCTCTTGGCTGATTCAACTTCAAATTCTTGTATTGACATATATAACAGCAGCAGAATATTGATAAATTTAGTCTTATAAGTCATAATATGAGTAAATCTTGTATAAACATTTAACAACTGCAGAATATTGATAAATGTAGTCCTAGAAGTCATAATATGAGTAAATTTGGTAAGATTTAGTTTGTCGTAATAGTTGAGAATGCAGCTTTAACCAAACATTAGCCTAAGCTTAGTGTAACCAGTGGATCCCTACTTTAAGCCTTTTTCATCCTAGAATTCTCTCCAATCCCAACATAGCAAAAAAGATAGCAAGATCTAACAAGCAGCATTTTTGCAAGACTTATAGTGAGCATATCTAAGTAGAATGTACAATTTATGACCCTTTATCTTGAGACATATGAGCTACATTTTCTAGAAAGAGTTAAAATCAAGTGTGTGTAAGAGCAAGTAACTGAGAATCAATCCACCATTTCCTTCCAGAACTCTCATCAGTTCCAACATGGCCAACAAGAGATATCAAGTTATAACAAGCAGCAGCAAGAAAGCCACCTAGTGAGCCTATCTATAGTATGATTGTCAGAGTAGGTTGGCACAAGGCCTTATAGTTATCACAGTAATAGTCATAATTCCTAAAGATTTAACACACATAAAAGCACACACCCATCAACCATGTCTAAAATAAGTATGAATACTTCACCACGTCCACAACCACTGGCCATTTGTTACATTTAACACCCTGCACAAGGTCACTCAGCTGTAAGGTCATGTCAGGATAAATTATGACAATAATGCTATAATAAAATCAATCAGTTCCAAAAATCACTTTGTTGGATCAACAAAGGCGAGGGGTTCGAGACTACTAAAGTTTTCTCAGATCCGCTCTAAAAGAAAATTGGCTGGATCAAATTTTCTCAATGTTGGCGTAAGTTGGATTAGGTATCTGATCAAATATTTCTCAAAATTTGAGAGTATTTGGACAGCTGGATATTCAATTGCTTTTGTATATAACATAGGTTGTATGTAATGTTTCACTTTCTAGCTAAATATATTGAAAGCCTCCATATTCAAGGAGCTGTAGCCTTATTTGTGGCACTTGCCCTTAATATTCAAATGCCAACTGGAACTTTTACCACAAGGAGAATTCTCACTTCCAATAGAAACAAAGTTTCTAATTCATATCTACCAGGACTCATGGGTATATTACAGTATTGCACTACATCTCTACAAGTTATGGTTATATACATAGTATGTGATATACTTCGGGGTATATCCAATGCACATATTGAATGATCTGCAATTGCAAATATTTGGCAAGGGTCCATACATGATTACAGATGGGTAAAGCCAATAACGATGATGTCACATGGGGAAAGTTTCCATGAAGAATTCATAATTCATCAATGGCAAATATATGACTCAAGCTGTATGGAATGAACTGTTATATTTTAAAGGGAAATATTATAAATAGGTTTAAGTAACCAATAAGTTAATGTAGGTATAAGTCCATTCATATGTAAGTATTGTGTGTTGGATAGGCCAACAAAAGGCAAATAAACTGAGTTTAACCGAGTTTAATTGTTAATATTTTGAATAGTTTCCATACAGCAACCACTAGAATATATAACAACAATATTTCATTTTCCTCCCAGATGGCTATATCACAGAGAAAAATGAAACACAACACATGGCAGACTAACACCAAGAACTGTGTATCATCATTGGTGTCTAACGCCGGGCTTTTACTTCACAAATTGATTCAGTAACAGAATACCAATTAGCATTCATAAAATTTCCATAATAACATAACATTTATTTGGGGCCTTTCATAAAAGATTTCAAATGAATGTGAAATAATGGAATATCTTATTGTTTATTTTATTGATTCTAAACAAAGAATCGATTGTATTTGAATATATACAAAGTTTGCATTCCCACCTAAATTGATCAGATTCAATTTCCCTTCTTGATATAAGCAAAAAGTTGAGATAGAAAGAGAACATGTGCCATCCATAGCGTAGAAGCACATTTTCTGATCCCTGCTGGACCAAATTATTCTGTCAATTCCAAAATTAAAGAAACAGGAACCGGAAATGAGAAAAATCTTGTCTAAATTGTTGATAACGGGCAGTTCTTTAATTGATATTTAATCCAACTGGCTTTCAGATGTATACAGGAAAATTGAACCAAAAAGTATTTTCATTCCCTGATCAAATTAAGCTGGGAGTGCAACTTTAAACTCAACAACAACTATGTCATTTGTTATCTCCAACTGTACACATGTTATGGTCACAACCGATGGATTATCTTACACAGAGCAGGAGATGGGTTAGATCACTTAGCAATGTACAATTAACAGCTCTATATATTTAGTCAATTCTACTAAATCAGGCTGAAATATACTAGATATATCGGAGTATATTTCATATTGCGTTGATACAAAAGGTTTGTTGGGTCATATTGAATCCTATTTTGAATCTTATTCATGTTGTAAATTTGGGTTATTTGAGAGTAGAGTAGAAGGCAAATTGTACATTGTACGACCCATATACAGGGCTTCCCTGTGGTACAGAGGTAACAGGGCTCTCCCAAACATACACAATCTATGGCACATGATTTACAAACATCATCTTATACACTCTGTGTGGGAATACAGCTTCCTACAGTCCACCATAGCCTCGTATAGCAACAGCGACCAGCCAATAAACTAACCAGGATTTAACAGTAGCATTTTACTTAGAAAATACATAGAATTATTTGTTAAAAAGTCCCAAGGCAAGTGATAGTTTTCACATGGGTTAACAAGGCCACGAGTTGCACTCACGATAATAAAGATTACAACCTCCAGTTCATGGAAGAGTTGAGTAGGATCCAGAAGAAGGGAGGGGGGAAGGGCGGAGCATTTTAAGCAGCCGCAACAATTTCTCAATTTTTGTCATTTACATGCCAGAATTGTTCCCAAAATCAATGGAAGTTATCAATGTAATTAGACTCTGCAGGGGTCGAGAACCTCTGCAGAACATTGTGGTACTGACTGAGCAAGCACGACACACTGACCTTGGTCTGACCTTGACACCAAAGCCTGGGGTCATTCTCAGGTCAACTACACCACCTCGCCCTTCCTGGTCTAGACACCAAAGCCTGTGGTCATTCTCAGGTCTACTACACCTCACCCTTCCTGGTCTAGACTTAAGGACATTTGAGTACCTGGTGCCAAACTACTATATTTTTATAGTAGCAATTGGTAGAAAGGGTTTGAGCAAATCAGGACTCAACCCACAACCTAACATTTACACGTTTGGTGCTCTTACCACCTGAGGTACCTTACTGAGGTACCTTACTGAGGTACCTTACATCGTGTCTGGCTACCAATGTCACACCAACCCATGGCCAGGGGTGATATGATAGGATGGGTAGGAGCAGGGGGAAGAGGAGCAGGGGGAAGAGAAGGGGGAGTTCTCTTCAACCCTGGAGGTCTGACCAGATGATGTCAGCAAAGAAAGGATGGTGTCTGACGTCATCAGCAGCGTTGATACCGGCTCCCAGACGTTCAGATGGGTTGTATCGCAGCAGCTGAAACATCATAATCAAGTACAGTTGTAAACACAAGGTCAAAAGTTTTAAATTATTTTTTCATCAATTGTATTTGCACCGTCTTCAACATGTATGTCCTACAAACATCCAACAAATCAAGAATAGATATAAACTCTAAATCTTGCCACAAATAAATTTGATAGACAGACTGAAAGGTAAAGCTTGTTAAACAATCAAACATTTATATTATTTATAAAAAAAACAATCACACAGTATATTATCACATATTTCTATTAATAAAAGTTAAATTCTATTAGCTCAACGGTTTGGTAGATTTGAGTGAAAAATAAATAGACTATAAAATGAAGGACTGGAGGTGCCAAAACATGGCCCAGATTGGCAGAGGCAGAGGTATCTGGGTGATGTAAGCCAAGGTCATTATCTAGTGTGGGATGAGGTCACTTGAAGATACATGGTATGGGGGCAGTACTATAGCAAGGCTTAATCTTTTTCTCTTGTTATTTGAAATGGACAGTGATGCTGTATGTAGCCTTCTGTCCCGTTCATTACACATGAATTATTGAATGGAAACAATGTTGATGCTCTGTACTTCTAATATTGCCATTATAAAGCTGATAAAGTTTCAAGAGCTTTAATGACGGCTGGATTTAATGCTCTGCACTTCTCATATTGCCATACCAATGCAATATGAATAAGGCTGAATTTGGTGGTTAATGCCACTTTAATAGGCTAAATATGGTGGTTAATGCCACTTTAATAGGCTAAATATGGTGGTTAATGCCACTTTAATAGGCTAAATATGGTGGTTAATGCCACTTTAATAGGCTAAATATGGTGGTTAATGCCACTTTAATAGGCTAAATTTGGTGGTTAATGCCACTTTAATAGGCTAAATATGGTGGTTAATGCCACTTTAATAGGCTAAATATGGTGGTTAATGCCACTTTAATAGGCTAAATATGGTGGTTAATGCCACTTTAATAGGCTAAATATGGTGGTTAATGCCACTTTAATAGGCTACATATGGTGGTTGATGCCACTTTAATAGGCTAAATATGGCGGTTAATGCCACTTTAATAGGCTAAATATGGTGGTTAATGCCACTATAATAAGCCTGGCTACTATTATCTAGTTAGCTTACCTCGTAGAGGAGACTCTGTGCCTCTGGGGTGACGTGGTCCGGGATGACTAGAGTTGTGTGGGAGGTGATACCACCTGGGTAGCTGGACGACAGGCTCTGTGCAACAACAACAAGTGCATGGTTAGCTTCATATCATAACTGTCTTTTCTTTGGTTCATGCTATGTCTGAGTTTTCTTTGATTCATGTTATTTCTACGAGAGTTTCTAGATTCATGTTGTTTCTATGAGAGTTTTCTATGATTCATGTTATTTCTACAAGAGATTTCTATAATTCATGTTATTTCTACAAGAGATTTCTTTGATTCATGTTATTTCTTTGATTTATGTTATGTCTATGAGTTTTCTAGATTCATGTTATTTCTATGAAAGTTTTCTTTCTATCAGGCATGTCAACAAAAGGTATCTGACGACTATATAGCCTCTTTTTCAAAAACTGAGCAAAATACAGTGTGTTCCTGCTTTGACTAACTTTTTTTACATCCAAAAATCATAATCTTCTTAGGCAGGGTAAACAACAACTTAAGGTTATTCTAGATAGTTACCTTTCCAGTTAGAAGTTCAAACAGGATGACCCCGAGACTCCACCAATCACAGGCCGGCGTCATATCAGCGATGCTATTCACTTCTGTAAGAAAACATAACGCTACATTAGACAGAGTTAACTCCTGGTACATTTTTATATATGACTCTCCTCATTTTGTAAAATTCTTCACTTTTTCCTGACAAAGAGCACCTTGGCCCCAAAACGTAGGAAATAAAGTCATAGAAACCTACCACTGGATCTTTACAAGTTGTTTGTCAAATATTTAAGTGATATTTTTTTTACCTTATCCATTTAATTAAATACCGTATTTCCTTGAAATATTGCCGGGCCTTATATAACTACCAGGCCTTGAATTACCGGGGTTGAGCATGCTCTTTCAGTGGAAATGCATTAAGTTCTATATTTGAAAACATGTTTTAGCATTGTAGAGGCCTCGTTGGCAGGAAATTGAATAAAGAATGTGATTAAAAACAACAACAAAAGTTCTATATTTGAATTTTTTGAAGCGCTGGGAGGTGGTAATTCAAGGAAATACGGTAATTATAACTTTCTGATTCAGAATGAGCCCCTCTGAATGACCTGGTCCCAGATAGTGTAGTACCCATGCAACTCACCAGGTGCGCTGTAGAGGGTGGTGAGGGCGGAGGGCTCCACTTCCTCCTGCACACAGTTCCAGTGACTGAAGTACGTGAGCAGAATGTGGCCCCGGTCTCCCAGCAGTATGTTTGCCGGCCGCAAGTCTCTGTAACATGGAAAGGTGTTAAGGTCTCATTTCTACACAACTTTGTTATGTTTAAGCATATACAAAAACATTTGGTTGGATCAGGGAGGTATATGTGTCAGATTTTTAGAAAATGTACAATTGGCAGCTCTACATATTTAGTAATTTCTCCTAAATTCTGCTAAAAAATGATAAATTTTGGGTATATCTGAGTACATTTGGTATCACATTGATTTAAAGTACCAGTTCTGTTATGTTGAACTGCATTTTGAATCTCATTTCTGTCTTAAATGGGAGTTATTTGAGAGGATTGGTGATTTTCTGAAAATCGGACCCAAATACAGAGGTTTGATATAATTATAGATGCCATATAGAGGTGGCAAATGGGGGCTAAGGGGTTCTAAAGGAGGACTAATGGCTTCTGGAGGGGTTGAGGGCAAGTGGTCTAAAGGTGGTGATGGGTCATGATCAATTAAAATGAAGTAAACCAAATGCTTCTGACTGACCTGCAAATGATGCCAAGACGGTGGAGAGAAGCTATGGCGGTGACCATTTCTGCGGCCCATTGCCGCACACAACCCTCCGGCAGGTGCACCACCTCCCGCTCTCCTTCCTCATCAGCCAAATCCAGCTCCCCAAACACACCCGACAATGTCCGCTTCCTAGACCGCCTTATGTCAGTCTCCAAACTCCTCTCTCCTGACTGAATCCTCGTCAGTGGAGGCTTCCTTTCTTTGACAGGAGAAACTACTCCTTTCTTTCCTTTCTTCTCAGAAAATGTCTTATTTGAAATCTTAGAGGGACTCGTGACTGACCTTGGACTAGCAGTTTTAGAATCATTGGCCGATTTCTTATCACCATCACAAGCAGAATCAGGTTTTGATGGCTTTGAGTGAATAGTTTGAAAGTCGTCTGCTTGATCAATGACGTCATTCTTGTTGTCCTCTGCTGCTACAGCTGCTGCAGTCCCTTCAGTAGGACTCGTTGGGTCGAGTAGCCTTGGTTTGATTGGTTCCTCAGAAGGCAAATCAATACTTAAATTAATGCTCCCCGAATCAGTGTCGGTGTGTCTGTGCAAGTCATAAATACTCGGCTCTTCAAAACTGCCGGTGAACGAACTGGAATCAGGACCTTTGGAGGAAACATCCAACCCAAGGATAGGATCATGATGCACCGTACGCTCAGGCGGGGAGTCAATCACATTTTTACCTGAACTTACCAAGCCCCCTCCTCCATTACCTTCCTTCCCAGAGCTGAAATCATCGCCACTAGATTCCATTTTCAACCCATCTATTTTGAGAGGTGGAATTTTAGGGGCCGGGTTTTCCTCAGAGAGGACCTTTTGCAAGTGTCTGTTAATGGGGCGAGTGACAAGCTCTGACCCAGTTTCACCTATGGCCAGAAACACTTCCTCTGCACTAGGACTGGGCCCCACAACCAGCTTATTCACATGTTTAGGTGAGCTTTCATTCACCTCAGGTATGCTCTCAATGTTGTAATCAGAAGCTGTGCTATCAAATCTAGAGCAAGGTGCACTATCACTATCAAAGCTGTTAATGGAGAAGTTCTCCAGCGACGGCTTGGTCGACTTCTTGAGCAGCTCCTCGAACTGCTCAGCACTGTCCAGCCCCAGGGACCTCGGGGTGGTTCCGCTCGCATCGTCTGAAGAGGTACTGATGGGTTTTCTGTGAGGAGTTTCTGATTGAGAGATTGAGCGGTGGAAATGTATTGAGTCTGAACTATCATCCAGTCCTAAGCCTTCACTGGACCTCCTTACCTCTGCTGTATAATCAATATTGGCACTAATACCTAGATTCTCTCCTGCCTTAGCATTCACTTCCAATTTATCACCATCGCTAATTGATGGTGTATTGTCTTTCGCTTTTACACTCTGACTATCCATGAGTAATTTAGTATAACTATTCTTGCACTCTCCCGTTTCTACATCAGGGTCTGAAGAGCCCTCGCCTTCTCCCCTCTCCATATCTATCACATTAAGAGGTTGTGGTAGTGGTAGTGGTGGTGGTGTCATTTTTGATTCACTCTCTTCTGGTTTCTTTCGTTTCAAAATTCCAGCAATATCATGTTCTTCGTGAGAACGTGTTAAATGATACGAAGCACCTTCTCTATGAGGCGTAGACGTTAAGTATGGTTTAGTGTTTGTTGAATCTAATGGGGTTAATGCTGATGACAATGGGTCGTGTAAGTACTGTCCAGAATACACATTAGATTTAGAAGTGCCATCATCCCGGTTAAACACTTCGTCTAACAAGTGTTCTTGTTGCTGGTTTAAAAACCCACTGACGTAGTTCCACAATTTCCCGCCAGTGGCGTGTTGGAGCAGAAGGTAAATGGCGTGTTCGGTTTCATATATCTTGTGTAGTTTGACCATGTAGGGACAGTTAGTGGGCACAAGGTTAGGCACAGGTTTCCTCAGTGAAGTTTTGTGCAGGATTTTCATGACAAATGTTGTATTGGAGTTTTTGTCTAGAGTGAGAAGGACAGAGTCGATGACTCCAAGGACTCTGTAGTTGGCCAGCTCTGATACAGGACCCTGGAGAAGTGCGACATTGGGGTCCAGCTCCTGGGTTAGCTCCTGTCTGGCGGACTGCCCGGTCTGTAGAAGGAAGAATATGGTATTATAGGAGCAGGACATTATACCAGGCTAATGCACAGCTGGGGCAATTTACACCTGCCAGTAAACAGAGAGAGAGAGAGAGAGAGCGAGAGAGGGAGAGAGAGAGATAGGGAGAGAGAGAGACAGAGACAGAGACAGAGAGACACAGACACAGAGAAAGAGAGAGAGAGAGAGCTAAGGTGGAAAGAGACGGAGGGAACGAGGGGAGAGAGAGGGGAGGGAGAGTGAGAGTAAGAGAGAGAGGGGAGATAGGGAGAGAGAAAGTGAGAGGGAGAGAGACAGGGGCGAGAGAGAGGGAGAGGAGAGAGGGGGGAGGAAAGAGAGATGAGAGAAAGGGAGAGAGGAGAGAGAAAAGGGGGAAAAGAGACAGAGAGGGGGAGAGAGAATGGATCGAAGAGAGACAAAGAGATTGAGGGGGACAGACAGACAGGGAAAGAGCGAGGGGAAAAAGACAGAGAGAAGGGGGGAAGAGAGACAGAAAAAGAAAGAGAGGGAAGAGAGACAGAGAAAGAGGGGAGAGAGACACACACAGATAGAGACAGACAGGAATGCAGATAGAGAGAGAGAGAGAGAGAGAGAGAGAGAGACAAAGAGGGGGACAGACAAGAGGAGAGACAGAAAGAGACAGATAGTCAAAAATAGAAGTGTGTGTATGCAGAATCAGATGTATAACATCAGGATCACAGGAGGGCACATGACTTTGTTTCCCTCCCACCCACCCCTCAACATTTTAGCCTTTTAAAGGTTTTCGTTACCAGGACTAGTTTAGCTCACGCCCTTCTTCCACTCATGCCAGAGGAGCAATTACAACTGTATAAGGGTTCCAACTGACAAAATTACCTTCCATATGTTCTGTCATATAAAATACCAGGCCTTTATCTTTTAAAAAGAATATTTGCTCCCCTCAAGCACTCTGAGTGAACGACTGTAAAGAAACTGTTTGAAAAATAATCTTCTCCAAGATATACGTTCAAACTTGTGAAATTACATCTGCTCTAAAAATGAAGCCTAACGAGTTTTTATTTTAATGTTGTGTATGCCAGGACTAGTTGAACTCATACAGAGCACCTTCCACTAGTGTCTTGCAGGCTGGGAAACGAATAATAGTAATATCTCAAAGCAGAGTTAGCAAGACTAATCTACTGAAAAGAGGCGCAACTTCATGTCGTCAATTTGTCTAGGAAAAACAAAAATAAAGACAACCAAAAACAGTCAAATAGGGGCCAGATTTGTTTTTGTGCGGTGTAAGTGATTCTGTTGCAATATATAACATGTTAATAATGCAGGGTATTTGTTTGTATGGGTGTAATGACCTTACATTGTAGTATCACAATAATGGTACATCATAAGTATTTCTCTAAATAGTCAGAGGGTAGTAGTAGTACCCCAATATTACACTTTAGTCTATATTGGTATAATAAGCAGGATCCATTCACTATAGACTCCATCTCTAACATAAATATTATACAAAGCATTTCTCATCTGCAGAAAAAATCTACTTTATTATTCATTCCATAGCTCACTCTGCTAAATAATGAAAGAAAAAAGAACGTGGCTAAACGTGAACTCTACCCTGACTAAAGCCTAAGATTAAACTGGTTTTAATCATCAATCAATGCGAAAAAAGAAAGAAATAATTGGTGACACAAACTTGAATGGATAAATATGAAGGGAAACGACTATAAATACTTGTCTATTTATAGATTTGACTTACTCCCGCTCTCCGTGACTGTGTCATCTTGATTCGAGACTAACAAAATACAAACATAAAATTTGGTAATAGATCTTTTGATGGAATCCATTTTAGATGCAACAAGGTTTCTTGATGTATATGGTCGACACTTTATTTTCATGAAGGTACAACCAGGATCTTAACCTACCAGTAACCATGACAAGGTGGGATCAGTTGTCTTACGCCCTTTCTGACACCATACTTTTGTATATTTTGGTCCTATCTGTATAGAGAGGAAAC